>CATIWC010000438.1:0-268041 GCA_948472305.1 Vicia faba
TATATATATATATATATATATATATATATATATATATATATATATTATATATATATATATATTAAAATTGCTTCCTAAAGAAAACTTCATCTTCAACCTCGCGCCTAGCCAAACCACCTGCATCTTGTTCATTTCTCATCCATTTGCAAAAGTGTAAACATGAATCTTGTGGAAAATTTTCTCACGATTTCAGAAATGTAAAGCATTAAATCTATAGATCAAAGACAAATATGAATTTTATTGGCCCTAATCGGAACCTTAATTTTTCCAGAAACTTCAATCTTCAAATTATCTAAGCTCAAGCAACATAAATGAAAACTATGGACATGGTTAGCTTTAGGGCAATGATATCTACATTTTTCATTCACAAATTAAACATTAATGATGCCTATATGAAGAGTTCAAAATTCAGAAAACTCACCTTGTAAGAGGGTATCGTGTTTTGAGTTTGAGCAGCTTTTGATGAGTTCTAGTGATTGGGTTAGCTTCCTCAAGTTTTTAGGAAGCTAATGTGATGCTTGGCTTGAGTTGAAAGTGGCTGAGGAGTTCTGGAGAAGTCAACTTGCAGAGCTCTGTTTTTGGAAATGGAACTTGATGATGGAGATGTTATAGTTATGAAACAGGGTCAGGGATCAGTTGTATTTGATGTTTAGAAGCTTTAGGAACCAAAAGGCTTAAAAACGCACGAGGGAAATGTGAGTTTCAGGTTTTTGGTCAAAATGTGCAACAATGGTAATTGGTGATATAGTTCTGAGTTTTAGTGTGTTTTAGGGCTTGTGTATGCGTGTCCTTTTTTGCAAACAACTTATGTATATATATGGAAAAGGTTAGAGCACAAATGTACTCAAGACTTCTGAGTTCTATCCTTTTAGCTCTATAACTTGCTTTTGAAGAAAAGTGAGAAGACAAATCTCAAAATGTTGTACAAGCAAGTTCTGAGTTCAAAGAGGCTTTAGACACATAGCTTTTGGGCTATAGGGGTTGTGTGTGCAGAAAGAACAAGTGCAAAGCTCAAGAAGTTGACAATTGCAAAAGTGATGCTTTATCAAAATGGAAATGGTGACTTTCTCCCTAAAATGGAAAAATGCTTTGGACAATGCTTGAATCAACTGGACAATTGATCAATCAGTTGTGTAAACATTAAATTAAGGAGTGAAAAACAAGTTTGAGGTCTGCAAAGTGATGATTATGCATTATGGGTATGGATTTGGTTCATGATGCATCATAAATTTTGCCTTGCAAAACCACTTGAAACCCTAACTTCTGGCCTTCGATTCTCCTTGTGTTGTACCCCAAAATTTCCCCTCCCATATTTCTCAATACATGTCAAGTGAGGTCCTCAAATTGCTCAAGGAAGTCCAAGAGTTGTCCAGACAAACTCTCTCCTAAGGCAGTCTACCTCAAATTAGGGTTTCATTTTGCATCAAGATGCTTGAGTCCAAAGGATCCCAAATTCTCACCATTGTCCTAATATATTCTCAAGATCATCCATGTCAAGTTTCAAGCCTTGCAGAGAAAGTTTACTCAGTCAATGGTTCAAAGGCCTGAAAATCGACTGTGCTAGGTCAAAAGTCAATTGTGGCCCACATACAGTCAAACCTCAAGATTTTTGGTCAATATCCTTATTTTGAAGTATCATTTATCATTTGATCAAGGGTTGATCATGATTAATCAAGGATTGCATACAATTCATCAAAACCCAAAAAGTTGCTAAATTAGGGTTTTACAAGAAAAGTCAACTCAACTTTGACCAAGCATAACTTTCTCATACTTTAACAGAAATGACCCATTCAAAGCTCATTTTGAAGAGGATGCAATTCCCTACAATTCATATTCAGCTCCCAAGTTTGAAATATGTACTCACAAAAGGATATGAATTTTGACATTATAGGTCATTTTGAAAAGTCAACAAAAACACCTTTTGGGTCAAAGCTTCATACATGAGCATGGAAGACTAAATTGAGATGAGACTAAAAGGGCTGTTTAGAAGACATCCTAAGATTTCTAAAAAGTCCAAGAACACCTCTCTAGGGTCAAAATTGAGGAAGTTATGCATTGGCCAAGTTGACCTTTTTTGCAAAATTGCCAAAAGTCAAATATGCTCAAACTTACATTTTTTGCTAAATGGGCCCAACTTTTTATGCTTGCACTTCAATGATAACATAGTCCACGACCTATGGGACCCTCCATGCTTTGTTTGTTCATTTATTTTATTTATTTTGATTTTTATTCACTTAAAATTCAAATAAAATAAAATAAAATCTAAATAAATCATATATTGTGTTTTAGGGATGATTTTTGCATTGAAGGAGGGTCTCATGAGCTGTCAATTGAGAATCAATTCGTGCAAGGCTGATTTGATTGAAAAAAGATTGAATTTGAGCAAAATTAGAAAGAAATCATATGCCATGAAGGACCAAATCAAATCTTCATGATGAGCAAGATTGAGGTCGTTTTTGTTGACCTAATAAGTTGTATTACATATACAGAAGCAAGGCAGGGCATGAGAGAGGTTCGAGCAGTCGTGAAAGAGGCAAATAAAACTGGAGAATCTCAGGAAAAAGTGGTGATCCAATTCCAAGTTACAGGCTGTCACAAGCCATCTTTCCCTTGCCAATCGATTGCTTGACGTCTCAGGATCATATTCCAATCATTAGCAAGCTTCTCCAGGTCCTAAAACCCGTTGTAGCAGTCATATGGTTAGCTAAAATTTTCATTTTCATTTTCATCAATTTACACACCATTCGCACGTTTTGATTGCATATTCTTATTCCTTAACATGTTTGCAAGCTAATCATTATATTCAATTGCGTTTTTGGTGATTGTATGACAAACTGCCATGGCTAGGTTCCTTGTTTAGTTTTAGGGCTTTGCAATGCAGGTAAAATTGGACATTGATTCTGGTACCATGAGACTCGTGAGGATGAGACGAGTTGATTGGTACCAGCCATGGCCATTTATATTGCCTGTGAAGAGTTTTTGAAATACGCAGGCTTGTAGCTACAGCAAGACAATCGTAGGTAAAAGTGTTGTTATCTAACATAACGGATGGGAGGAAGAAGATGGAGGCGTGGCACCCCCTGGTTGGGTGATTTGAATTTCGCACGTTTTGAGTTGCAATGTTTTGTTTGCATTATATAATAATTGTTTTTTATTGTATATACAAATAAATCAGTTAGCTCAGTTGACAAGCGTGTAGGGGAAGAGTGCATAAGGACCTGGGTTCGATCCCCAGGTCCCAACCTTTATTCATAATATTTTTCAACAGGAAATCCAACACTTTGCAAATCAAGAGGTTCACCATGTGCCATCAGGATCTGGCCATCCAATTCATCAGCGCTCCAGATTAACATGCCACTCTTGGAGGACCACCATACGCTTCCACTCAACAGACACATTGAATCAGGCAAAGTCAAACAGGCCTGGATCTTTTGGACTCAGAATCTCAAACAGCACCCCCCCATAATTGCTAACACAGGCCCATTTACTAACTTTTCTTTATTTTTCTTTTTCTTTTTCTTTATTTTTTATTCTTTTCATTTTCTTTATTTATTTTAATTCACAAATTAATTTTTTTTTTCACAAAAAACCATAAAATCAATAATTCATCAAAAATTAGGATTAGTTTTTATTTTATCAAAATTAATTTAATTTAGTTTAAATTAGGGCAATTGTAATTTGTTTTCAAAAATGAAATCAAATAGAAATTAGGTTAAATTTTTGACTTGATTTTATTTTTGCTTTTCTTTCTCAAATAAATAAAAATACAAAAATAGGTTGTAGATTAAATTAATTCATTTTTTTCTTAAAATTAAAATTAACTAGAATTAGGATTTCCCTTTTTTAATTTAATGATTTCTTTATTTTCTTAAAATAATAAAACATGACAAAACATTTTTTTAATCAATCACAATTGGGTTAAGTCAAGGGTCGAAACCCTAATTGTCTCGTATTCGATTCATCGCGCGCGTATTATCATTTTTACGATATTGTTGTAACTGTTCATGGTTTGTAATAGTTTAATCTAGGTTTTTTTATTTATCGCTTTTTCCCGGGTTTTTGGCTATGTAATTAATCCCCCTCCTCGAAGCCTTGTAATAGCGTAGATTTACTTTCTCGCATTTTAATTCTCGCAAATATTTGACTGTTTAGATATATGCTAATAGGATTGTATGATAAGAATGCATGACAAATTAATCCAGTTAGAAAACCCTAATGTGCAAAGACTAAATAATTGAAAACAGATCACTCTCACATATGACTCTTAGGGTATACTCTCACTTCAGTTGCCTTCGGTAAACGATCATTAAGTATAGGGTATCTTAGTGGTTGCCCTCCTGTCTAAAAAGATCAAATGTCCCCATTCGAATGTTGCCTCGGAAATGTCTCCTCGGAAACGTTGCCTTGGAAATGTTGCCTCGAATATGATCTTAAGACTATAGGGTTATTACTATGGTGTCCTAACATTGCTTTAGTGATCGTACGTCCCTTTCGAATTAACCCTTACAAACTCCAATGACGATGCTACCTATTTCTCAATAGTAGGGTAATGTTGTCTAAAGGAAAAAAGAATAGAAACGATCTTTTTTTGAGTAGGTAGATGCTAGTAGGTACTTGCTCAAATCAAAACTTTTTCATACTTACACTTTTCAAACAAACTTTCAAAACAACTTCGTCACATCCTTGAGGACTGATACAAGGGTTATCACGAAGTCAAACTTTTTTTAAAACAAAGCACGTACACAAGCAATTTTAAAAGATGAGCAAGTACCTAAGAGCCCATGGAAAGCCATGGATACAAAGGGTGCTAACACTTTCCCTTTCTATAATCTACCCCCCGTACTCGAAATCTCAAAAAAGGACTTTTTTTTTACTTTTTTCCTTTCCGGTTGGATGAAATAAAAGTAGGCGGCGACTCTTGCTTACCGCGACATTTTGCAAACAAAAAACGCAAAACGCAAACCAACATTTCAAACAAGTCGATTCTACCACCGTATCACAGAACTGGAGACTCTGCTGGGGACTAATAAGTGGGGTATACCTTAGGATCTAGTTCATCATAATTGCTTCTCTTGATTGCTTCGATTGCTTTAGTTTTAAGAGTTTTGTTTAGGAGTTACTATAGATCCTAACCCGGATCTGGGGACACCTTTTAGGTAAGTAGCAATAGACTGTGAGGGAACTGTACGGCGTAGACCAATACGGTTGAAGCAGTAGCTATGTTGATGTGGCACATTGGTTGGTACCGGTATCCCTTGTGGAGAAACGAGGAGAATATCAGGCCGCTGCATGGTGTCGTTAAGCATCGGCTGACCTTAGAACCTTTAATCGACCAACTTGGCTATTAGAAAGTAGTGAGATAGCCGACCTCGGTGTAAAGCTGGGAACTGGTTGATACTCGATGCTACACTTATTGAGACCATACTCTCGAGATAGTTCCGGCCGCAAGAAAAGATTGCGTGAGCTGAAACCAATACCGATGGAGGATGGTCAGTGATATTGAGATCCTCTAGAATCCGGTTACTTTTTCTAGGACAAGTTGAAACCAACTTAACTTCAAGAGGGTACTACCTTTGACCTCATGCAAGCCTTAAACCTAAGGGCTTTATGTGATTTGACTGTGTTTGCAATATCTGTGTTTGCTATACCTGTGGTTTACCATGACATCATGCATCATAACATGGCATTCATACTTCATTACACTAACCATTTCAAAGACCAAGGGAATTTATCTTTGTTCTGTTTTGTAGATTATGGCTTCCGTGCATAGAAATACCATCCGAGTCAACTTTGTGCAAATACCTGCCCAACTTAAAGAGCTAGCCTCAAGAGTTTCTGAGACTTCTATGTTCATTAAGAGACACGGTCAACTTCTCAGCCTGGTCACTTCAAATCTTGATGAGCAGATGATGAGCGTACTTTTTCAGTTCTTCGATCCCGTGCATCATTGCTTCACCTTTCCAGATTACCAGCTGGTTCCCACCTTGGAAGATTTCCCTCACCTATTGGGCATATCCATCCTTGAACAGGTACCCTTCACAGGTATGGAAGAAGTTCCTAGACCAGAAGACATTGCCTCAGCTCTGCATTTGAAACGGGCTGATGTAGTATCCAATTGGGAAACATGAAGCGGGGTCGAAGGTTTTCTAGCCAAATTTTTGATAGACCAGGCTCAGCTATTCTGGGATAATTTGGATTTTCAGGCTTTTGAAGATATCTTGGCTCTCCTTATCTATGGTTTAGTTCTCTTCCCGAATCCAGATTCCTTTGTAGATGTGAATGTTGTCAAGATTTTCCTTTCTTGCAACCCTGTGCCTACCTTGCTGGGTGATTTCTTACATGCCTTCCACACCCGTACTATGAGGAGGAGAGGTACTCTTATGTGTTGCATGTCGTTGCTGTCGAGGTGGTTTATTTCGCACCTCCCTAAGTTTGTGCTGAAGAACGAAGAAGGTTTGGGTTGGTCCTATAGAATAATGTCGCTGGCTCATACAAATATTCTTTGGTGTTCCCGGGCTATGGAAGACACTACTGTTATTGATCGTTGTGGGGGATACCCTAATGTCTCGTTGCTTGGAATCATAGGGGGTATAACTTACAATCCTTGTCTAGCTTTGAGACAATTTGGTCGTGCTCGGAGAGATGGTCCCCATGAGCTACTTCTTGAGGACATTGTATTTGACTACAAGGAGGACGTTAAAGAGCACCACCAGTGGTTTATACGAGCTTGGGGCATGGTGAACAGATCTGACCCCTAAGAGTTGGGACCAAAGACTTCTCTTTCTATGCAGCCTTACCTCCAATGGGTCTGAGCTCGTGCCCAGAAGCTTGGGATGCCCTATGAGGCTGTATTACCAGTGATTGTAGAGCCCACTAACGAAGAAGGCATTCCTTACATGGTTCTCTATCCTTACATGCCCACTGACCCTGGGGAGTTGTAGAGGTCTTGGATTCAGCTGAGGAATGAGCGGGATACTTACCGGGAGCAGTACCATGAGTAAGAAAGGAAGATTTTGAAGCTCACCAGGCAGCTCGAGGAAGAAAGAGTGATCAATGACTACATCAGCACAAAGAGGAAGCGACCATGGGACTTTTGATTTTGCTTTTTTTAGTTTTAGATTTTGTTTTATTTACTTCTTTGTAACGCCTTAAAGGCATTGTTGAACCTTTCAAAGTTTAAGCTAATAAAGTTTTGTTTATTTTTTTGGTTTACAAATTTAAATCTCCCAAAGTCTTTGAAATAATTACATACGCATCCCATTATCATGCACACCATTACAGGTTTCTCATCTTCTTCGCTGTTTATTTTAACAGAAATGTCTTCCGATCAAGCCATCAAAGATCTTCAGGCACAGAACGCCCAATTCCAACAGATGTTCATAAGTCTGGCTAAAGGGCAGGAGGATCTAAAGACCCTTATTATGAAAGAGAAGAAGAAGAAGAAGAAGAAGGTCGGAATTCTGAACATGGGTAGAAGATTTGGAGAAAGGTTGAGCAACCAGCTGATCTGACCTCCTCATCCAAGGACGGGGAGAACCAAGAAAGAGAAAAGGACCCTAGTCCTGTAGTTTCTGATAACAATACAGATTACAACAATGAGCAATATCCTCCTGCTGAGGATAGGTACAAGCAGCTAGAAGACCGTCTGAGTGCTATGGAGATTCAGAAAATCCCTGGTTTGGACTTCGGAGAACTGGGACTGGTATCAGGAGTGGTCATCCCTCATAAATTCAAAGTTCCAGTTTTTGCCAAGTATGATGGAGTATCCTTCCCAAAGCTCCATCTCCGCTCTTATGTCAGGAAAATCCAACCCCACACTGCTGATAGAAATTTGTGGGTGCATTTCTTTCAAGATAGTCTGTCAGGGACTCAGCTTGAATGGTTCTACCAGTTGGAGGGAGCCAATGTCCGAAATTGGGAAGATCTTGCTGCTGCTTTTTACAAGAAGTATCAGTATAACACCGACCTTGCCCCAACTAGTACTCAACTCCAGGGTATGTCCATGGGTGCAGGTGAAGGTTTTAAGGACTATGCTCAAAAGTGGAGAGACTTGGCTGGAAGAGTTCAACCCCCTTTGTTTGATAGGGAGTTGGTTGACATGTTTCTAGGGACGTTATCTGGTCCATTTTTCAATCACTGGATCGGCAGCTCGTCATCTGGGTTTACTGAGTTGATTTTGACCGAAGAAAGAGTAGAAGCTGGCATTCAAAGTGGAAAAATACAGAAGGATACCTCTTTGAGTTAGGTAAAAAAATCCTTTCACTAGTAAGAAGGAAGCTAGTTCAGTCTATAGCCCGAGGGGGCATAGCAGATCTGAACACCGTCAAATGGTGAATGCTGTAGTGATACCAAGACCCACAGTTGCTCCACAGCGCAACAATCAACAAAGGGCGGAAATACCACAACGACAGTTTACCTGCATCAGTATGACTTTGGCTGAAGTTCTGCCTCACCTGCTGAAATTTAACTTGGTAACCTTGAGAGAGGATCCCAAGAATCCAAACACTACTTCTCCCAGATATAATCCCAACGCGCGGTGCGCCTACCATTCTGAGAGTCTAGGCCATGATACAAATGATTGCTGGGCCCTGAGAAACAAAGTACAAGATTTGATCGAAGACAAAGAGATTGAGTTTGACACTCCATAAAAGCCGAATGTTATAACTGCTCCCATGCCCAAACATGGTCGTGGAGTTAATGCTATTGACACCAATTTGTTTGTGACCTCTGTTGAAGAAATTTCTACTCCTTTGATGACTGTTAAGAAGAATTTGCTGTTGGCCGGTTTATTTCCGGGTTATGGTGAAGGTTGCCACATGTGTTCAATTATGCCTACTGGTTGTTGTTTGTTAAAGTCAGGTGTTCAGCGCCTGATGGATAATAAAGAAATTTTGTTTAAGAAGACTATGTTTCCATTTGTTCCAAATGAAGACATTGCCATTATCACCATTTCCGCCAATCCTTCCAAGGTTTCCTCGAGAAAACCTGTTAGGGTTACACCTGTTCCAAGAATTGCTCCGTTAATAATCATTGTTCCTGGTCCCATCCCATACACTTCGGATAAGGCTGTCCCTTGGCACTATGGTGCTGATGTGTATTACCATGGTGTTAAACAAGACTTGAAGAATGAAGAAGCTGATATTGATGTTAGTAATATTGTTGGGGCTAGCAAAGTTACCCGAAGCGGAAGGGTCTTCTCCCCCGAGATTTCCCTAAAGACTATCAACAAGCCTATCGTTATTCCAACTGCTGCTCCAACCAGCACTCCTGACATTTCTCCTATTCCTACTCCAGTTATTACACTTGCTACTATTCCTACTCTTACTCTAGTTATAACCCCCCCTGCTGAGCCATCTGGGACTCGGGGCAAGGAAGTCATAGGTGAGCCTGCCCGGACGGAGGCACCGAAGAAAATCGTCGTGGAAGCCTCTAAACAAGAAATAGAGGAAATACTGAAAATTATCAAGAAGAGTGACTACAATATGGTCGAGCAGCTGGGGCAGACCCCGTCAAAGATCTCCATGTTGTCTCTGTTGTTATGTTTTAAAGCCCATGCGAAGGCTTTAATTGCATTTCTCAAGACTGGCGTGTGCCGCAGGAAACTTCAGCAGATCAGTTCAAAGATTGCATGGCCAGCCTGACTGCTGACAATGGGCTGGGTTTCTCAGATGCGGATCTGACACTGAAAGGAAGAAATCATAATGATTCTCTGCATGTCTCGATCGAGTGCAGAGGCACCACTATGGCCCATGTGCTGGTGGATATCGGGTCCTCACTAAATGTTCTACCAAAGAAAGTGTTAGACCATTTGGATTGTGAAGGTTTGATTCTAAAGCTGAGTAACATTATGGTAAGGGCTTTTGACGGATCAAAGAGAATGGTGCACGGGGAGATGAACATCCCTGTCAAAGTGGGTTCTCAGACCTTTGGGTCCACCTTCTACGTAATGGACATCAGGCCATCGTATTCTTGCTTGTTGGGTCATCCTTGGATCCATAGGGTTGGGGCAGTTACTTCCACACTCCATCAAATGCTGAAATATCCGGTTAAGGGGAAGATTGTCACAGTGTGAGGTGAAGAAGAAATATGGTGAGTCACCTTAACTCATTTCGCTACGTAGAGATGGACGGGGAATTCATAGAAACTCCTTGTCAGAATTTCGAAGAGGTCCCTCAGTTTTCAGCATCAACTGAAGTTACTACCAACAAACCTCTGATGAAGATGGCTTCTCTCAAGGATGTCTGTGCTGCAATTCAAGAAGGTGGGTGTACCAATTGGGGTCAGATCCCTGATTTCACTCACAAAACTGACAAATTTGGTTTGGGCTTTACTACAGGGGCTCAAAGGGCTGTTAGGCGCGCACGGATTGGAAGACCTCCTCTCCACATCAGCAATCATGGAGTTAACACAATTGAGGATAGTGAAGAAGATTCAGACATCGACAGCTGGATCTACCCAACTACCAACGGTGGACTGAACAACTGGACGACGAAGGACTTCATACATGTTTCTTTTATTCCGCAGTAATTGACTTTTGTTTTAAGATTTGTAATAAACAGTTTGAAACTTTATGGCCCGGTGCCTCGCCCGAGGCACCTTGGCTTTTCTTGTGAGGGCTTATTATTTGGAATTTCATATATCATTAATAAAGCATTGGACGTTTCTTGCATTACAAATTTTGCGCTCTTTGTTTTTCTTTTCTGTTTCCCACTTTATCAAAACATTTATTCGCTTACACACACTCACATATCATACTGTAGATCCATATCCACTCTGGATCCTATTGATAACAACTATGCTACTGCCAGTTATGACTTCAAGAATCCGATAAACCAAGCCGAAGACGAAGGTGAGGATGATTGTGAGGTGTCTGGAGAACTTGCTAGACTGTTACAGCAGGAAGAAAGGGCCATACAGCCTCATGAAGAGCCATTTGAGTCAGTGAATTTGGGTACAGAGGAAGACATGAAAGAGGTTAAAATAGGTGCGAATCTGGAGCCTAGTGTCAAACAACGGTTAATACAGATGCTACACAGCTATGTTAAGATCTTCGCCTAGTGTGATACAGTGGGAGAACTGACTTGGGTTTTGCGTTTGTGTTCGCAAATGTTTCGGTTTAGCAAGAGTCGCCACCGACTTTTTATTTATCCTAAGGAAAGGTCAAAAAGTACATGAAAGACCTTTGAGATGTTTTCGTGGGTTCGGGGGGTAGATTATGAAAAGGGAAGGTGCTAGCACCCTTTCCATCCATGGTTATCCATGGGCTCTTAGTTACTTGTTTTAGATCACTTGCCTTTGCTTTTCACTTGTTTGAAATGGTGTTTTGTGTGTGTGATTTTTGAAAGTATTTTGAAAATGGAACTTCGTAATGGTTCTCGTTTCTATAAGAACGCCTACAAAGTGTTTGTTTCGAAAATAGTTCAAAAGTGTGTTTATGAGATGTGTTTGAAAATGGCAAGGATGTTTTTGCAAGATTTTTGATCAAGTAACTAAGAGTTTGTCTACCCCATTTTACTCAAAGATCTTTCTCATGTTTTTTTAACCCTTTTAACAGTTTTGTTTCACCATTGCGTTTGGTGAACAACCTTGCGTTAGGATGTTAAGTGGGACAGGCATTGGGATGTTTGTATAGTCATATAAGGCAACATATGAGACGTTTTAGCAATGTCGTTTCAGGGACTAGATCGTTTACCGAAGGCAACATCGAGGGTCATCGAGGGACTACGATCTTTTTATCGAGGGTCTTTGCTAAAACTCCCATGCTCGAGGGGCATGACTATTTTCCGAGGCAACAAGTGAGATTACCCTAAGGGTGCATGTGTGCAAAGTGTGTTCTATTGCATGCATTTGTATTTGATTTTTAGGTTGTCTACTTGTTGATTTTTGTCTTGCCATACACGCCTAGTTACTAGCATTTGTACAAAAGTAATAAAAAGTGAAAAAAAATAAATCCTACACTATTACAACCATATTGAAAGGCAAGAAAATGTAAAGGAAAAAATAAGAAAATAAAAAAACAAAAAAAAAACAAGGAAAATGAGCTTTTCGACCCAGGCAGCAGCATCCTTCGATTTGCATTCTGTTGGCCTCTTTCGATTGGGGCCAGCACCAGTGAGGTTCTGTCCTTCGACTGGCTTGGAAGTCAGTGTATGGCGAAGCCTTTTGATTCTGCCTTGTTGCCTTCTTTGACTGGAGGTCGAAAGCAGTGAGGGAATGCCTTTCGACTGAGCCTGGAATCAGTGAAGGCATGACTTTCGACTGAGGCCTCACGGTCAGCATGTTGTGCCTTTCGATTGGGACCAGCGGGACAACATGTTGTGCCTTTCGACTGGGCCTGGAACCAGTATAAGATGCAATCTGCCTTTCTGCCTTTTTCGATTGGGCCTGGAGTCAGTGAGGAAGCCTGAGGCTTGGTTTCATATTCCTGTTTCCTGTTTATTTCGTTTGAGATATTAAATAGCAACATGGCCTAAGGCCATGCTATCGTTACCTCAGGGCCAGGTTAGTTCTTAAAGCATCTGTAACCAACCAAAGAACCCAACCAAAAGGAGAAGCAATAAAAACAAACTAAAGGGTGGAAACGAAAAGGTAACAAGCACTACGTATATATTTGAAATGAAAAGGAAGCTTATTTACATGTTATGCTAGAAATGAAGGGTTCAAGGTTAATAATGACTTACCTTGCTTGAGGCTGGAACGTGTGCTGGGCCTTTAAGTGGTTTCCTCGAATGCTTCTAGATTCAAAGGGAGGAACCAGGGATTATGTCTTTGATACTGGATTCGAAAGAGAAGAACAAGTGTGAGGTTCTTCCTACTGGATTCGAAGGGTAACAAGGTATAGGGATGTTTCAGATTCTAAGGGGATGAGTGTTTGGATTCTGGGTATGTGTTTGATGAGTGTTTAAGTGTTTGAGAGCTTTATGGTGTTTAGAGAATTTTTTGAAGATTCGTTCCTCTGGCCAAAAAGTCCTCCTAAACATGTGTTGGAGCCTCTTATTTATAGGCAAAGTTGGCTGAAGCTTTTGGAGGGAAAACAAAATAATTTGAACAATTTGAGTAAACTGCTCTTTGTAGCCTTTGAGGGACAGTGCTTTATTGCCATTTTGGTGCAAGGAATTGGGCGGTAGTGCAGGACTGTTGTGCAGCAGTTTTGGAGTTTTATGGCCAGTGAATCAGGCCCGAGCCTGGCAGCGCATGTGACTTGGTCGACAAATGCCTTTGGCCTCTCGTCCTTTTGTCTTGACTCCCTAGACTCACCTTTCGACCAGACTTTCAGTAACCATCTCCTTTTTTCAATCGAAGTGACGTTCGAATGACTTCCCTAGACAATCCTTCGAATGGGCAAAATTAATGCTCTTGGGATGGATCAGTAATATATGTCCTTCGAATGGGGACATCCAAACATGCCCGACAAAACTCTTCGAATGCACCACCAAGATGCTTTCTTCGCCTGAGGCAATGACATAGTGAAGAGTTTGTATGCTTGGAACAGGCCATTTCTAACAGGAAATCCTTCCCACTCAAATTTACCTACAAAGGGGCCACATGGCCAAACGAAAGAATGACAAAATACTTGTGCCCAAGGATTCACACCCCAAGCGAAGGATGTGTGCCAGGGATGGAGGGCTCAATCGAAGCTTGCAATGTTGGAGAAGTCACTCCCCCAAACGAAAAAGGCGTGCAAGGGCAGGATGTGTGATCGAAAGAGGGCAAAAGAGAGGCTTTTCCTCCTGGATCGAAGGACATCATCAAGAGGGTTTTTGCCTTGTAAATCTTGGCTAACACGCAGGAAAGAGGCTATATGGCCAAGTGAAATATTTGTACTTAAGAGAATACAACATTCAAACGAAGTCCAATGTCCCAATGAAACAAGAAATGAACTTGCCCAAAAGGAGTCCAGCACCCAATCGAAGGATGCAACCAAGCCTACATCGAAGGAGCCAAAGTTCCCAATCGAAGGATGTAAAATCAAAGAGAACTTGTTTTTCCTTCAATTTTGTCAAAAAGAGCATTTTCATCTGTTTTGCCTTTTTTAGCAATTTCCTCTTAATTTTGGTACTGGAAAATTCCAAAGTACCTGTGCAAGCTTGAACCTTGAGAATCCTTGTGAGAAAGGCCTTGAAGAATGAGAGGGAAAATTTTGGAGTACAACACCTGGTCCTATGAAGACATGTCTGGTCTGGACACTGACATTGTGGTACATCACCTGTCGACTAAAGAAGACTGCCCTCCGGTAAAGCAGAAGGTCCGCCGTATGCATCCTGAAATGTCAGAGAAAATCAAGGCAGAGGTCATGAAACAGTTTGACGCCGGATTCTTAGCTGTCACTTCTTATCTGAAGTGGGTTGCCAACGTTGTTCCGGTACCTAAGAAAGACGGTAAGGTACGGATGTGTGTGGACTATAGAGACCTGAACAGGGCAAGCCTCAAGGATAGCTTCCCGCTTCCTCACATTGATGTTCTAGTTGACAACACCGCGCAGCATAAGGTCTTCTCTTTCATGGATGGTTTTTCTGGTTACAACTAGATCAAGATGGCTCCTGAGGACATGGAGAAGACAACCTTCGTTACACAGTGGGGAACCTTCTGTTACAAGGTAATGCCTTTTGGGTTGAAGAATGCTGGGGCAACTTATCAGCGCGCCATGGTCGCTTTATTCCACGATATGATTCACCACGAGATCGAGGTTTATGTTGATGACATGATAGACAGGTCCCAGACCAAGGAAGAGCACCTTGATCATCTCCAGAAACTGTTTGACAGGTTGAAAACGTACAAGTTGAGGTTGAATCCGAACAAATGTACCTTCGGGGTAAGGTCTGGTAAGCTTCTGGGTTTCGTTGTCAGTGATAAAGGTATTCAGGTGGACCCTGCAAAGGTAAAATCCATACAAGAGATGCCGGATCCCCGCACAGAAAAAGAAGTTAGAGGTTTCTTGGGACGTCTGAACTACATCGCCAGGTTCATTTCACATCTGACTGCTACTTGTGAACCAATCTTCAAGCTGCTGAAGAAAGATCAAGTGGTAAAGTGGAATGATGAATGCCAGACCGCTTTCGAAAGAATCAAGGAATACCTTCAAGAACCACCAATTATGATGCCTCCAGTTGAGGGAAGACCTTTGATATTATACTTTACAGTACTGGATAATTCAATGGGGTGTGTGCTGGGGCAGCATGACGAGTTTGGCCGAAGAGAGCACACTATTTACTACCTTAGCAAAAAGTTTACCGACTGTGAGACCCGATACTCATTGCTCAAGAAAACTTGTTACGCTTTGGCATGGGCTACTCGCCGGCTGAGACAATATATGCTTACTCACACTACCTTGTTGATATCAAAAATGGATTCGATCAAGTATATTTTCGAGAAGCCCGCCTTATCCGGAAGGATAACAAGATGGCAGATGATCCTAACCGAGTACGACATCCAATACACAACCCAAAAAGAAATCAAGGGGAGTATATTGGTGGATCATTTGGCGCATCAAGTCGTGGATGACTACCAGTCCATGAATTTCGAGTTCCCTGATGAGAATATCATGTTGGTGACCGACTGCGAAGAACCTGGATCGGATGAAGGACCCGAGGAGGGATCCCGATGGTCTATGTATTTTGATGGAGCCTCAAACGCATTGGGTAATGGCATTGGCGCTATAATTATATCTCTTGAGGGCTGTCATACTCTGTTCACCGCCCGACTATGTTTTAACTGCACCAACAACATGGCGGAGTACGAAGCGTGCATCATGGGTCTCCGAGCTGCTATTGACCTGAGGATTAAGTTCTTGAGTGTATTCGGAGATTCCGCTCTGGTGATAAGTCAGATCAAAGGCGAGTGAGATACGAAGCACCCGAATCTTATTCCTTACAAAGTGTATGTATTGACATTTCTCCCACACTTTTAGGAGATAACTTTTAAACACTTCCCAAGAGAGGAGAATCAGTTGGAGGACGCGCTAGCTACCATCTCTTATATGTTCAAAGTCAGGTGGGACAATGAATCTCCCCAGATTACCATTGAGAGGTTGGATGAACCCGCACATTATTGTGACGTTAAGACTGAAGAGGTAGCAGATAAACCCTAGTTTCACGAGGTAAAGCGGTATCTTGAGGCTCAAGAATACCCCGAGGGGGAATCTGTCAATGATAAGAAGTTTCTGAGAAGATTCGCTGCGAAGTTCTTCATCAGTAATGGTATCCTCTATAAGCGTAACCACGATTCAACCTTACTGCGGTGTGTAGACAAAAGCGAGGCAGAAAGGATCATGGCAGACCTACATGAAGGCACTTTCAAAACTCATTCCAGTGGATATACCATGGCAAAGAAAATCCTACGGGCTGGATATTACTGGTCCACTATGGAAGCCGATTGTTATCAGCACTCTCGAACCTGTCATAAATGCCAAGTCTATGCTGATAAGGTGCATGTACCTTCGGTTCTCCTGAATGTCTTGACAACTCTGTGGACCTTTGCAATGTGGGGAATCGATATGATTGGCGATTTCAGACCTGCTGCGTCTAACAGACATTGCTTTATTCTGGTAGCCATTGATTATTTCACGAAGTGGGTTGAGGCAGCTTCCTTTGCTACAGTAACCAATAACATCGTGGCGCGGTTTATCCGACACAATCTGATCTGTCGATATGGCGTGCCAGAGAGGATTATTACAGACAATGGTACAAATCTCAATAACACGATGATCACCGAGCTCTGCAAACAGTATAAGATTCAGCATCATAACTCTTCTCCCTACCGGCCGAAGATGAATGGCGCTGTTGAAGCAGCTAATAAGAACATCAAGAAGATTGTGCAGAAGATGACGGTGACATACAAAGACTGGCACGAGATGTTACCATTCGTTCTTCATGGGTACCGTACCTCAGCACGGACGTCGACATGGGCAACACCCTACTCTTTGGTGTATGGCATGGAGGCAGTCCTACCCATCGAAGTCCAGATACCCTCTCTCAGGATTATGAAGGATGCAGGTTTGAACAAAGACGACTGGATCCAACCCCGACTTGATCAGCTAAATCTAATCGATGAAAAGAGACTTATTATTATTTGTCATGGTCAGACGTATCAAAAGCGAATGATCAAGGCTTTTAACAAGAAAGTCAGGCGTCTAGAATATCAAGTCGGGGATCTGGTGATCAAGCGCATCATACTGCCGTAAGGTGATCCCAGGGGCAAATGGACCCCTACATATGAAGGGCCATTTGTGGTTAAGAACATTTTCTTGGGAGGAGCTATGATTCTAACCACCATAGATGGTGACGACCTTCCTCACCCCATCAATGCAGACATAGTGAAAAGATACTATGCATAATCAAAGACCTGCTAGGTTGACTGGCCTAGGCAAAAATAAGGGCTTCCCGGCGAACCAAAAGGGTTTGGGCAAAAGTAAGGGATGAAACTGGAAAAAAAACTGCACACCCAGCAAGTCGAAAACCTGAAAAGGCGGCTTGGGCAAAAAAGGTATCCCGGTGGGCTGAAAACTCGAAAGGGCGGTCCAAGCAAAAATTAGGGATTAAAGCATAACACTATATCTCATTGGATCATCTTGCAACCAGACTTCGGTATCGACTATCAAGCTCAAATGGCCCCAATCAAACTAATCCACCTCCGGCCAAAAAGCAAAGTGATGAGATGCTTGAAGATATAAAGGCAATAGCAGAGTTAGAACCCAATGGGATTGTCTTACATAGTTGTTCTTCTTTCTTTTACAAATTGTAATTTCTATCTTTCAGCGGTGTTCTCTTACTAGGACGTCAGCCTCTTTATACAAAACGCCTATTACAGGCCAACTTCAAAAATCAATACAATTCAGTTTTACAAGAAATTTCAAATTGTTTTTCTTTTTCTGTTTTGTTTTGCAAGAACGTCCAATGATTTATTTTTGATATATGCATTTGAAAATGATTGCTGCTCATAAACATTTACATAAAAAAAAGACGATTACTCGTAATTCCAGGAATAGGGACAAACAAGAAGCGCCCAAACCCTACAGTTACTCTGCCTATCAGGTACCAAGATGGAATCAGCCTAAGAACATGAGTAGCAGTACATATACTCCCCACAGAGTAAGAAGTATCCAAAGACAGTGGTGTTAGCTTTCCCGAACATAACACAACTCTCCCCAGTCGAGGTTCACAATCGCGAGTGAGCCGATAAAGTTTTCCCCAAGCAAAGTTTATTTATCACCAGCAACAGAAATTCATCCCCAACTGAGTTATTTCTACAAGTCGGCAGATCCATCAACAGAGTATCCCCTCTCCAACAGAGTTATTCCCCACAGCGTTGTCTTCAGACAGAGTCTCGTCTGGCAGAATATTTACCAGACAAGGGGCAAATCCCCAGCATAGTCATCTTTGTTCACCATCCCCGACAAAAGTAGAGGAGTTGTGGTTTTTATAGCAATCAAGGATTTATTTTCCTAGATTCAGATTGTTATGTCAGCATTTCATGTTCATACATCATGACATGTGCATACATAACATATAACATAGTCTCATTTATTTTGAGAACGCCATTATACAATGCATCTCATGCATCGCATATAACTAACCCTGTATTTCTTTCAGGAAAGACAGTTATTATTAATAATTTCCAACAGGTCCATGATCAACACTCGAAACTAAACAGGGTAATCATCGGTGCGACAAAAGCAACCTTACCCAAGTTCCTCCTGAAGTCCTACACCAACTCATCATAAAGCAACCTTACCCAGGTTCCCTCTGCAGTTTTACCCAAACTCATGTCGAAGTAACCCTACTATCCAGGTTCTTTCTCACAGCCCTGTTATCCAGGCTTTCATCCCGAAGTAACCCTACTATCCAGGTTCCTTCTCACAGCCATGCAATCCAGGATTTCATCCCGAAGTAACCCTACTATCTAAGTTCCTTCTCACAACCCTACTATCCAGGCTTTCATATTGAAGTAACCCTACTATTCAGGTTCCTTCTCACAACCCTACTATCCAGGCTTTCATATCGAAGTAACCCTACTATCCAGGTTCCTTCTTACAGCCCTACTATCCAGGCTTTCATATTGAAGTAACCCTCCTATCCAGGTTCCTTTCTCACAGCCCTACTACCCAGGCTTTCATATCGAAGTAACCCAACTATCCAAGTTCCTTCTCCTAACCTTACTATCCGGGTTCGGCCTCTCTTATCCTCGGACAGCAATCCATAACGTTGTAAGACCGGGATCCGATCAAACGCGATTGGTTTTGCATTTCTCCAGTAAGTCGCGGTGAAACATATACCCCGACCAAACACACAGTTCATTTCTTCTTCCCAAACCGGAACTATTCCCCAATAGAGTAACAGACAACTGAAGCTCGTAAAACTCTATTTCTCTCAAGACAAAGACCAGCATTCCCCAGCGAAGTCCTCCTCAACAACAGGTATACGGGTTCTCGCAAAGGAATCTCTTATGCGATCAATGCTTCCTCAGATGGAATCTTTAAGCCCATCTCTGACAATTATCTAGCAACTTCCAAATGGCATTTATAAGCCCATTCTCGATAGCATAAGTCAAGTATCACTTCATGCGAGTACAAATTTCTGGGCACTCTAGTGTTCAATCATCTTCCACCTTTAGATCACGAAAGGCAGACACGCCAATCTACATCCTCAGGTTTAAGAAGATTGAACAGGGGCAGCGGTTGTACCCCAAAATTTTCCCTCCCATATTTCTCAATACATGTTAAGTGAGGTCCTCAAATTACTCAAGGAAGTCCAAGAGTTGTCCAGACAAACTCTCTCCTAAGGCAGTCTATCTCAAATTAGGGTTTCATTTTGCATCAAGATGCTTGAGTCCAAAGGATCCCAAATGCTCACCATTTTCCTAATATGTTCTCAAGATCATCCATGTCAAGTTTCAAGCCTTGCAGAGAAATTTTGCTCAGTCAATGGTTCAAAGGCCTGAAAATCGATTGTGCTAGGTCAAAAGTCAACTGTGGCCCACATACAGTCAAACCTCAAGATTTTTGGTCAACATCCTAATGTTGAAGTATCATTCATCATTTTATCAAGGGTTGATCATGATTCATCAAGGATTTCTCATAATTCATCAAAACCCAAAAAGTTGTAAATTAGGGTTTTGCAGGAAAAGTCGACTCAACTTTGACCAAGCATAACTTTCTCATACTTTATCAGAAATGACCCATTCAAATCTCATTTTTAAGAGGATGCAACTCCCTACAATTCATCTTCAGCTCCCAAGTTCAAAATACGCACTCTTAAAAGGATATGAATTTTGACATTATAGGTCATTTTGAAAAGTCAACAAAAACACCTTTTGGGTCAAAGCTTCATACATGAGCATGGAAGACTAAATTGAGATGAGACCAAAAGGACTGTTTAGAAGACATCCTAATATTTCTAAAAAGTCCAAGAACACATCTCTAGGGTCAAAATTGAGGAAGTTATGCATTGGCCAAGTTGACCTTTTTTGCAAAATTGCCAAAAGTCAAATATGCTCAAACTTGCATTTTTTGCTAAATGGGCCCAACTTTTTATGCTTGCACTTCAATGATAACATAGTCCACGACCTATGGGACCCTCCATGCTTTGTTTATTCATTTATTTTATTTATTTTGATTTCTATTCACTTAAAATTCAAATAAAATCAAATAAATCTAAATAAATCATATATTATGTTTTAGGGATGATTTTTGCATTAAAGGAGGATCTCATGAGCTGTCAATTGAGAATCAATTCGTGAAAGTTTGATTTGGTTGAAAAAAGATTGAATTTGAGCAAAATTAGAAAGAAATCATATGCCATGAAGGACCAAATCAAATCTTCATGATGAGCAAGATTGAGGTCGTTTCTGTTGACCTAATAAGTTGTATTACATATACAGAAGCAAGGCATGGCATGAGAGAGGTTGGAGCAGTTGTGAAAGAGGCAAACAAAACTGAAAAATCATAAGAAAAAGTGGTGATCCAATTCCAAGTTACAGGCCGTCACAAGCCATCTTTCCCTTGCCAATCGATTGCTTGACGTCTCAGGATCATATTCCAATCATTAGCAAGCCTCTCCAGGTCCTGAAACCCGTTGTAGCAGTCATACGGTTAGTTAAAATTTTCGTTTTCATTTTCATCAATTTACACATCATTCGCACGTTATAATTGCATATTCTTATTCCTTAACATGTTTTCAATCTAATCATTATATTCAATTGTGTTTTTGGTGATTGTATGACAAACTGCCATGGCTAGGGTTCCTTGTATAGTTTTAGGGCTTTATAATGCAGGTAAAATTGGACATTGATTCTGGTACCACGAGACTCGTGAGGATGAGACGAGTTGATTGGTACCAGCCATGACCATTTATATTGCCTGTGAAGAGTTTTTGAAATACGCAAGCTTGTAGCTACAACAAGACAATCGTAGGTAAAAGTGTTATTATCTAACACGACGGATGGGAGGAAGAAGATGAAGGCGTGGCACCCCCTGGTTGGGTGATTTGAATTTCGCGCGTTTTGAGTTTCAGTGTTTTGTATGCATTATATAATAATTGTTTTTTATTGTATATACAAATAAATCAGTTAGCTCAGTTGGCAAGCGTGCAGGTGAAGAGTGCCTAAGGACCTGGGTTCGATCCCCAGGTCCCAACCTTTATTCATAATATTTATCAACAGGAAATCCAACGCTTTGCAAATCAAGAGGTTCACCATGTGCCATCAGGATCTGACCATCCAATTCATCAGCGCTCCAGATCAACGTGCCACTCTTGGAGGACCACCATACGTCTCCAGTCAACAGCCACATTGAATCAGGCAAAGTCAAACAGGCCTGGATCTTTTGGGCTCAGAATCTCAAACAACACCCCCCATAATTGATAATACAGGCCCATTTACTAACTTTTCTTTATTTTTCTTTTTCTTTATTTTTTATTCTTTGCATTTTATTTATTTATTTTAATTCACAAATTAATTTTTTTTTTTCACAAAAAACCATAAAATCAATAATTCATCAAAAATTAGGATTAGTTTTTATTTTATCAAAATTAATTTAATTTAGTTTAAATTAGGGCAATTGTAATTTGTTTTCAAAAATGAAATCAAATAGAATTTAGGTTAAATTTTTAACTTGATTTTATTTTTGTTTTTCTTTCTCAAATAAATAAAAATACAAAAATAGGTTGTATATTAAATTAATTCATTTTTTTCTTAAAATTAAAATTAACTAGAATTAGGATTTCCCTTTTTTAATTTAATGATTTCTTTATTTTCTTAAAATAATAAAACATGACAGAACATTTTTTTAATCAATCGCAATTGGGTTTAAGTCAAGGGTCGAAATCCTAATTGTCTCGTATTCGATTCATCGGCGCGTATTATCATTTTTACGATATTGTTGTAACTGTTCATGGTTTGTAATAGTTTAATCTAGGTTTTTCTTATTTAACGCTTTTTCCCAGGTTTTTGGCTATGTAATTAATCCCCCTCCCCGAAGACTTGTAATAGCATAGATTTACTTTCTCGCATTTTAATTCTCGCAAATATTTGACTGTTTAGATGTATGCTAATAGGATTGTATGATAAGAATACATGACAAATTAATCCAGTTAGAAAACCCTAATGTGCAAAGACTAAATAATTGAAAACAGATCACTCGCACATATCACTCTTAGGGTATACTCTCACTTCGGTTGCCTTCGGTAAATGATCATTAAGTATAGGGTGTCTAGTGGTTGCTTTCCTGTCTAAAAAGATCAAATGTCCCCATTCGAATGTTGCCTCGGAAATGTCGCCTCGGAAATGTTGCCTCAGAAATGTTGCCTCGAATATGATCTTAAGACTCTAGGGTTATTACTAAGGTGTCCTAACATTGCTTAAGTGATCATACGTCCCTTTCGAATTGACCCTTAAAAACTCCAACGACTGTGCTACCTATTTCTCAATAGTAGGGTAGCGCTGTCTAAATGAAACAAGAATAGAAACGATCTTTTTTCGAGTAGGTAGATGCTAGTAGGTACTTTCTCAAATCAAAAGTTTTCATACTTACACTTTTCAAACAAACTTTCAAAACAACTTCGTCACATCCTTGAGGACTGATACAAGGGTTATCACGAAGTCAAACTTTTTTTAAAACAAAGCACGTACACAAGCAGTTTTAAAATATGAGCAAGTACCTAAGAGTCCATGGAAAACCATGGATAGAAATGGTGCTAACTCCTTCCCTTTCTATAATCTACCCCCCGTACTCGAAATCTCGAAAAAGGATTTTTTTTGTACTTTTTTCCTTTCCGTTGGATGAAATAAAAGTAGGTGGCGACTCTTGCTTATCGCGACATTTTGCGAACAAAAAATGCAAAACGCAAACCAGCATTTCAAACAAGTCGGTTCTGCCACCGTATCACACCTTGCTTACAAATGATATCAAGGAGTTCTTGGACTTTTTGGAAATATTGTAATGTTCTCTACAACCCCTATTTGAATCACTTTTGCAAAATCCAAATGGAGCTATATGAAACTTGGCCTAGAAGTTAGGTCAAAATCCTGGCCAAAGATGCTCAAAATTTCACTAAGTGTTTTAGTTTCATGACCATGACTTCATGGATTAATAACTTGAGATCCAAGAATTTTTAGGAGGAGTTGTGTAAAGAAATTTTTTAGATATCATGGAGATCTACAACTTTCATGTTGAAAGTTTCTCTTGAATCATCTTGCATCATGGTGAAAAAATGGCTCAAAGTTGTGAAAAAACATGAAGTTTTCAACACTTAGAAAAATTTCTAAGTTTGGAAACTTTGACTTTCCAAAATGAAATATTTACTTTTTGATTTATTGATGAACAAGTTTCATATTTTGACATGTTTTGATGAATTGTAATCTATGACACTTGATTTTGACCAAAAAGTCAAAGTTTGACTTTTGATCAGTTGACTGAAAATCAACTATCAATTAATTGATCTTGAGCAATGTTTTGAGTCATGCCATTAGGTTAAAATGATGCAATTTAACTCTTGATATCATGCCTCAAACCAATTAACCATTTTCTAGGTCAAAAATCAGAAATTACCCTTTCTCAGTCAAAACCCTAATTTTGACCATTTTGCCTTTTTGATGATCTGATCAAATTTCTTGAGGAATTATGGTCCAAACTTGATTAAATGACATATAGGAGTTCCCAATGTTTATATGGATAAAAAATTATGAAGTTTGACTGTAAATTGGCCATAGTTGACTTTTTCCCCAATATAGTTGATTTTTAGGTCAACTGATCAATTGACTGAGCAAAAATGTGATCCAAGACTTGAAACTTGACATGAGCAATCTTGGGGTTCCATAATGATCTATGAAAGTCCTATGAGGCATTAAATTTTAATTATCCTTGTGCAATATCAAACCCTAATTTCAGTCATCAGTGCTTAAGGAGGTGTTTTGAGTTGATCAACCCTTGCGCAGTCTTGAACCAAAGGAGATCTTGTGAGAAAATACTTGATAAATGAGAGAGAAAAGCTAAGGGTACAACACCCAAAAATTCAAAATACCAGTCTTTGCAAAGTACGATGGAGTTTCTTGTCCAAAACTCCATTTGAAATCTTATGTGCGCAAGATACAGCCGCACACTGCCGATAAGAAGCTTTGGGTTCACTTTTTCCAAGAGAGCTTGGCTGGAATGCAACTTGAATGGTTTTATCAGTTGGATGGATCCCGTATCAATACTTGGGAGGATTTAACTACCGCATTCTACCATCAGTATCAGTACAACTCCAACTTGGCACCAACGAGGGTTCAATTACAAGATATGACCATGGGAAATGTTGTACCCTAAAATTTGACCTCTCATATTTCTCAAAACATTGCAAGAAAAATCTCCAAGTGGCTCAAGGTTGCTCAAGAGTTGGTCAGACAAGTCATCTCCTAAGGCAGTCAACCCCAAATTAGGGTTTTGTGTTGCATCAAGATCCTTGAATCCAAATGACCTCAAGTGCTACCCAATGTCCTAATATGTTCTCAAGATCATCCATGTCAAATTTCAAGCCTTGCAGAGGAAATTTGCTCAGTCAATTACTCAAAGGGTCCAAAAATCGACTGTGCTAGGGCAAAAGTCAACTGTGACCCAAATACAGTCAAACTTCAAGATTTTTTGTCAACATTCTCATTTTGAAGGATATTTCATCATTTGATAAAGGGTTGATCATGATTCATCAAGGATTGCTCAAAATTCATCAAGACTCAAAAGTTGCTAAATTAGGGTTGTGTAGGAAAAGTCAACTCAAATTTGACCAAGCATAACTTTCTCATACTTTATGAGAAATGACCCATCCAAAGCTACATTTTTAAGAGGATTCAATTTAATACAATCCATCTTCATACCCCAAGATCAAAAAATGCACTCACAAGAAGTTATAAATTTGGACATTATAGGTCATTTTTGAAAGTCAACAAAAACACCTTTTTTGCCAAAGCTTATAACTTGAGCATGGAATATAAAAATGATATGAGACAAAAATTATTGGATATATGACATCTCAAGCTTTCTAAAAAGTCCAAGAACACCTCCAAAAGTTCAAAATTGAAGAAGTTATGCATTGTTGAAGTGGACATTTTTGCAAAATTGCCAAAAGTCGACTATCCCCAAAACTTCAAATTTTGTCAAATGGGCCCATTATTTTCCACTTGATTTGAGCTTGCATCATTGTCCACGTGTCCTATCTTCAGCCATGAGCCCATATCTTATTTTAATTATTAGATTTGATTTTTAATTGAATTTATTCATTTTAAATCAAATAAAATCAAATAAAATCATATAAAATCAAAAGTATTTATAACTCATGATTTTTTGGTTGCTTTAGGCTTTGAATACAGCTATTATGTGAATCAAATTCGCATCAAGTGTATTGGTTACAAGAAGATATGATTTAGGCCAAATTTGGAAGGTTATAATGGTGGAATCAAATCCAATTCATGAGCATTGATGTGGAGAGATTTGTACCAAGTTTCTTACCCTAATGCAATATACATTACATAAGGAAGGCAAAGGCACGAAAATAATGGTTGGAGGCTGCAAGAACAGGCAATACAAAAGTTGCAAAATTCACTAAAAAGTGTGAAATCAAAATCATACTTAGAGACGTTTTCAGAAGCAGAGACCAATCCCAATCGATTCCTGGGTGATCACACAACCTTCCTGGATCAAAAGCAATCATTCTCAGACACCACAACGCATTGTAAGTACCACGATAATTCGCTTCTTTCTTGAATTCGTGATTCATCATTCTTGCATCATTTGAATAAATCATTGGCATATTTATACTCCTCACAACATTTGCAAACGTTTGGCAATATCCAATTGCGTTTTTCTGGCCTAAATGAGGAACCCCCATAGCTAGGGTTCTTCGTTTGTATTTTGGGGTTTCCTTTTTCAGGAAAAATCAGGACTCAAGAAGTGCATAGTGTTGATCAGGGAGCCAAGGCGAATTCAGCCATGATTTTGGAATTGATTTATGAGGCCTAGGGAAGATTTTAGAGCAAGCTTGCGCATTTAGCTGCAGATCTAAATCCGCAGGTAAAATTGTAGTAGTGGAAGGACAGGGACGAAGAGCTGGCATGCTCTGATTGGCCCGTTCAAATGTTTTTGCGCGCATTTTTATTTTCTGACTGATAATTGCTTTTTTGATATATTATAATTCTTATGCAACATATTAACAAATGAAGCAAAATGGCGTAGTGGCAAGGCAAGCTGGCAATCACCATCAGGACCTGGGTTCGAATCCCAGGTCCTCCACTTCTTTGATATATTTTTTCTTCAGGTGTTCCAATGCTAATGAGGACTTGCAGTGCATCATACACCATCATCTATCCAATGGCCAGATGGCCAAAGGCCAAATCTAGTGGTCAAGAGCTGAGGGTCCATCATAGATCCAGTCAACAAGCGCTCACCTGATTCCAGAAAGTCAACAAGGCCAGATCTAAATGGGCCTCAGGATTGCTAATCACACCCAAAATTCAGGCCCATACCCCCTTTCTCTCTTTCTATTTTATTTATTTTTTGTTCTAATTAATTGTTTTATTATTTTTCTCTTTTAATCACTAACCAATTAAAATTCTTTTCTTTAAAATAAAATCACAAAAATATTTTTATCACATTAAATTTTAATTTTATTAATAAATACTAATAAATTAACTTAGTTTTAATTAGAATAACTTTAATTCCTTTTTTAATAATTAAAATTAAATTAGATTTAATTAGGCTTTTACTAACATTAATTATTTTATTTTTCTTTCTTAAAATACCAAAAACCCAAAAAAAACTTTTTTTTATTATTAATTAATTAAATTATTAATTTAGTAATTAACTTAGGTAATTTCCTTTCTTAATTCAAAAACAACAAAAACCAAAAAAGATGTTTTCTTTAAAGGGTCAAAACCCTAGTTTACGCTCTATTTAGTTTGCCGCACGCGATTTATTTTTATCATATTAATGTACTTGCTCCCGATTTGTAATAACTTAATAGGACCTTTATTTATTTTTTATCGCTTTATTTATTTTTAAAGGGTTTGTCTTTGGCGATGTAAATACCCGACGCCTTGTAATTTAAAATTCCGCATTTTATTTCTGCAAATATAACTGTTAGATGTTTGATAATAGGAATGCATGACAAGACTGAATGTTTTAAACCTAAAATCAAATTAGATCACTCTTAACATGTGCAAAGATAAAATTAAATTGAAATCAACACACTCGCACATGCGCACTCTTAGGGTACACCCCACTTGGTTGCCTTCGTACACAGTCATTGAGTATAGGTCGTTTTAGAGGTTGCCCTCTTATCTAAAAGATCATAGTTGCCTCGAAATGGTTGCCTCGGATATTGTTGCCTCAAACAAATGATCTAAGACATTAGGGTTACCGCTAAGGCGTCCTAACATTGCTTTAGTGACCGTAAGTCCCTAAATTAAAATTGACCCTCAAACTCCAACGACGGTGCTACCCACTCAATTATAGTGGGATAGCATTATCTAAAGGAAGATTAGCATAGAACGATTCCTTTTTCGAGTAGGTAGATGGTTCTTAGATACTTGCTCCTTTCAAAAAACAAAATCTTTTTCACACTTACACTTTTCGAAAAAAGTTTTCAAAAACACTTCATACACTCTTGAGGACAGAAGCAAGAGTTAAATCGAAGTTTTCAAAACAAAAGAAAATTTTCAAACCCACAAGCACAAAGAAAATAATTTTGAAAACAATTGAGCAAGTACCTAAGAGCCCGTAGATAACTACGGATAGAAAGGGTGCTAATACCTTCCCTTTCTATAATCTACCCCCCGAACCCGAGAAATATCTCGAAAAAGGAATTTTTTTGTGCTTATTTCCTTTCCTTGTTGGATAAAATAAAAGTCGGTGGCGACTCTTGCTTACCGCGATATTTTGCGAACAAAAAACGCAAAACGTAAACCAACATTCCAAAAAATAGTTAGTTCTTCCCACCGTATCACAGAACTGGCGACTCTGCTGGGGACGCTTATAAGTGGGGTGTACCTTAGGAATAGTTCATCATAATGTTTTCAATTGCTTGATTTGTATGCTTTATCTTTGTGGGCTTGAATCGGAGTTACTATAGATCCTAACCCGGATTTGGGGGACACCCTTTAGGTAAGTAGCAATAAACTGTGAGGGAACTGTACGGCGTAGACCGATACGGTTGAAACATTAGCTATGTTGGTGTGGCACTTTAGTATGTACCGATATCCCTTGTGGCGCAACGAGGAGAATATGTGTCTGCTAAGGGGTCATTAAGCACCAATTGACCTTAGAACCTTTAAATTGACCAACTTGGCCATAGAACAGTAGCAGTATGCTACACTCATTGAGACTAAACTCTCGCGATGATTCCGGCCGCAAGAAAAGGTTGCTAAACTGGAATTATGACCGATTGAGGATAGTCAGTGATATTGAGATCTTCTAGAACCTGGTTATTATTTTTAGGATAGGTTTGAACCAACTGAACTGAAAGAGGGTAGTACCTAAGCTCCTTGCCAGCCTGAAATCTAAGGGCTATTGTGTGACTTGTGTGCTTTCAAACTTGAACTACTTGCACATTCTTGTTATCTGACAACATGAGTTCCTTACAGGTTTTATTTACAGTCCTTATCCAATAATCTGGATTTATTGCAGGGTTCACTTACATCACCTCGCACTTTTGCTTAAACGCATAGCATACACATCATAACATCATGCCTTAACATTTCCTTAACCATTTCAGGGATCTCAAGGGTTTGTGATGCATGTTATGGTAAATTAAATGTCTACCAAGGGGCAAAGGGGATTTATTTTCCTCTAGCCAAGGTTGTCTAGAAATCAAAACACGATAACTTGAGTCAGGGGCTATAACCCACTCGATATGGTGAGCTTGACTCTTGAAGAAGGACTCAAAATAACATGAAGTTTCTTCAATTAAAGCTGCAAAATTCAAATTCTAACAAGTTTCTTGTTTACCCCGCGGGATCCTTGAAAACATTGCATACATACATATCATTGCATAACAGGTCTCCCAATACAGGTCTCTCATGTTCTCGCTGTTTATTTCAGCAATGGCTTTCTAACCAGACAACCAAGATCTTCAAACTCGAGAAGCTCAGTTCAGGGACGTATTCCTAAACCTATCCAAGGGGCAGGAAGAGTTGAAAACACTCCTCGTTGGGAACTTGGTCAAGAAAAGTCCTGAAGACAATAAGGATGAACGGCTGGAACAAATGCAAGTTGAGTTCAGTGCCATGAAAACCCAGATGCTGGGGCAGATGTCTCTTATCCAAGGCTTAGCTCGGGAACAAGAAGAGATGAGAACCATTATCAACCAGCTTCATCAAGACAGATACAACAACATGAAGCAAACAGTCAAGGCCGGGGACCAAGTCATTAATCAACTTCCGAGAAGTTAAAGGTTTGGTTTGATGAAGAATAGACCTCTCCAAGTTGCTACTACCTTACGGGTCCAACAACAACCTTGCCATAAACAACGGGTTGATCAGAGTGAGCCAAATATGCCCAAGAGGCAATTTACCAAGCTTAACATGTCGCTGTCTCAGGCTTTACAACACCTGTTGAGATTAAATCTGGTGACATTAAGGGACCCTCCTAAGAATCCCAACATAGCCTCCCCAAGGTACAATCCTGATGCAAGGTGTGCATATCACTCCAACAGCCCGGGGCATGATACTAACATCTGTTGGGTGTTGAGCAACAAAATTCAAGACCTGATTGATGAAGGAGCATTGGAACTCACACAAGACGGTTAGATTGAATTCTTTTGCCATCCCCCCAAGGTTCACCATTTGAAGTGACAAGTACTGAGACGAGAAGACTTTTTGTTCATTAGAATTTTCAAGTTGTAATTTTCTTTTGATTGTTTAAACATTTATTCATGTCAAACTTTATTACTTTATAAATGCATTGCATATCTCTGTTTTGAATCAATCCATTCGTATTTCACTATATTCAAATTGCTTTCATTTTTTGTGATGATCAACTCTCGATTAAAAAATTCTAAGCCTTTAGAGGGAGGATGATGAAAATGATATCAAAATCTCTACAGTATGCTTTTGAACAGACCCCGCTGACGAGGTACAGGCATTGTTTCAAATCCTAAACAGTGGAGTTATAAGGATGATAATCCCTAGTCAACCCTTTTGAGCCAAAGAAGTTGGAGTTTTTCTTTTCACAAATTAAAACCCTTAATTATAACCTGGGGCAGGGTAGTTTTCTCAGTTAATCCAGGTGCACAATGAATGGCATAAAAGAAGTCCTTCTGAAACAAAAGACGGTGTTGGTTCCGTAAAATCGTAAGGACAGGCAGTCATTATCTCTCAAAATAAAAGCCCAATAAGTCAAAACCTGTGAAGGAGACTTAAGAAAAAATGGGGCATCCCGCTAACTGTAATCACAAAAAGAAACAGTTCATGCAAAAAACAGGGATAATAAAAACCAAAAGGAAAGAGATCCTGCAAACTCTCAACAAAATGACTGCCTGTTCAAAATAAATTGTCAGTATCCGAACCATCACTGGTATATCAGAGCAAAGACTCAAACAAGATCTAATGCACGATTAGCTGAGTTTAGGATCAAAGAACATCACGAAGAACGGGTGGGTACAAATAAAATTTGAGCCTTTATCTTTTGTTTCTTAAACCGTGAACCAGGCCACGTTATAACCCTTAAAAAGTCCTAGCTGAAGCATGGGTTAGTCCGAAAGCATATTGTTACAAAAGGTATCCTGACTCCTATAGGGCTTGCTGTAAATCCTGAGTTGACGTCATATTTTACAAAATTTTCCTATCTTACTGAAAAAATGAATTTTCAAAAACTTCAAGACAGACATAAGCTTTGCATTCTTAAAATAACATTGTTTGCATATGACTATTTGTTCAAACAGCAGATAAATTCGCACGATCAATATCTAGTAAACAAAAACCTTTTCAATAAAAAGGGTCACCTCAAGTGGAAAAAACACCTCCAACCAAGGGGCACGGCATGAGCATTGTCCATCATCTGGGGCAGTTAAGTCAAGATTCAAGGAATCTCTCAAAATGCCAAATAGCCAGGGGCAAATCTCCATCTGAATCAATTGGGGCATTGGACATGAATTCCAGCAACGAATCTTGCATGATCAAACGAAGATCTTCTGGTAGTATGGCAACACAATACTACCGACAGTGACACCTCCCTACATCCTGAGAGCGTGGATATAGTCAGAAAATACCGCGCATGAATAAAGACCTGCTAGGTTGACTGGCCTAGGCAAAAATAAGGGCTTCCCGGCGAACCAAAAGGGTTCGGGCAAAAATTAGGGATGAGAATAAAAAATTGTACACCCGGCAAGTCGAAAACCTGAAAAGGCGGCTTGGGCAAAAAAGGGTATCCCGGTGGACTAAAAACCCGAAAGGGCGGTTCAGGAAAAAATTAGGGATCAAAGCGTACGACTATGTCTCGTCATCTCGTCACTGGCCTACCAGAAGAAGACTTGTCATTTTGACCGAAAGATACCAGGCACCTCATAGGTGGGGATAATAATCGATCCACAAGGCCTCCGCAGGCACCTTCTCCCGCATAAACAAGGGCAAAAAAGTCTCGATGCAAGCCATCTTCATATCCTTAGCACGCGTCCTAGTAACATTCACTCCCCGCAGAGTAAGACAGTAAAGATAGCCCTCCCCAGCTGAGGCTTGCAACTGTGAATGAGTAGGTAATATACTCCCCAAGCAGAGTTTACTACCATCAATACTGAAAGGGCTTAATATCCCTGACAGTTTTAATATTCCCCAGCGGAGTATAAGAATATTCCCTGGCAGAATGCAAGATATCCCCAGTGGAGTTAAAATTTTCCCAGCGCAATCTGAAAAAGCTTCCCCAATGGAGTTGAAGAATCATCCCCAGTAGACTCCGGAAGTTCGTCCCTGGCGGAGTATAAAAATAAATATCCCCAGCTGAGTTCAAAGGAAGATTGTCCCCAGCAAAGCTCAAAGGATTATCCCCATTAGAGCCTAAAAGGTTATCCCCGGTGAAGTCGCAACTGAAAGATCATCCCCAGTGGAGTTCTTTCCTTTCACAAACAAGAATTCAATCCCCAACAGATTCAATATCACTAGCAACGGTAATTCGTTACCAACGGAATTTATCAGCAGAACATCTCTTCCCCACAGAGTAATCTCCTCATCAGTTTATTCCCCAACAGAGTTATCTTCTCCTGCAGGATTATTCTCGCAATCACCTTCGTTCACCATCCCCAGCGGAAATGAAGAATTCAACTCTTCTCTCCAGCAACTATCTGGGATTTATTTTCCCCAGCTAAAACATTACATCTCCATACATCATGACACATGCATATACGCATCATACAACACAATCTCATTTATTTTGAGAACATCATTGCTTGATCCATATCATGCATTGCATATGACTGACCTTTACCTTTCAGGAAGGATGCAGTTAAGTTCTCAGCTCAATCGAAGACCTGACCGGTTCTTAAATCTAAACTGAATTATCCTCGGTTGAATTTCAGATAAGGTTCTCAATCTCGACAATTTCCTCCGTCATAGTGTGGACGAGTTCTACAATCTCAATGGTATACTCCGTTGAAGACCAGACAGTTCCTAGATCTTGATGTTTTCCTCCGTCATAGTGGGGACGAGTTCTACAATCTCAACGGTATACTACGTTGAAGACCAGACAGATCCTAGATCTTGATGAATATGTTTCCCTCCGTCATAGTGTGGACGAGTTCTACAATCTCAACGGTATACTACGTTAAAGACCAAATAGTTCCTAGATCTTGATGTTTTCCTCTGTTATAGTGTGGACGAGTTTTACAATCTCAACGGTATACTATGTTGAAGACCAGACAGTTCCTAGATCTTGATGAAGATGTTTCCCTCCGTCATAGTATGGACGAGTTCTACAATCTCAACGGTATACTACGTTGAAGACCAGACAGTTCCTAGATCTTGATGTTTTCCTCCGTCATAGTGTGGACGAGTTCTACAATCTCAACAGTATACTACGTTGAAGACCAGACAGTTCCTATATCTTGATGAAGATGTTTCCCTCCGTCATAGTGTGGTTGAGTTCTACAATCTCAACGGTATACTACGTTGAAGACCAGACAGTTCCTAGATCTTGATGTTTTCCTCCGTCATAGAGTGGACGAGTTCTAAAATCTCAACGGTATACTACGTTGAAGACCAGACAGTTCCTAGATCTTGATGAAGATGTTTCCCTCTGTCATAGTGTGGACGAGTTCTACAATCTCAACAGTATACTACGTTGAAGACCAGACAGTTCCTAGATCTTGATATTTTCCTCTGTCATAGTGTGGACGAGTTCTACAATCTCAACGGTATACTACGTTGAAGACCATATAGTTCCTAGATCTTGATAAAGATGTTTCCCTCCGTCATAGTGTGGACAAGTTCTACAATCTCAACGGTATACTACGTTGAAGACCAGACAGTTCCTAGATCTTGATGTTTTCCTCTGTCATAGTGTGGACGAGTTCTACAATCTCAACAGTATACTACGTTGAAGACCAGACAGTTCCTAGATCTTGATGTTTTCCTCCGTCATAGTGTGGACGAGTTCTACAATCTCAATGGTATACTATGTTGAAGACCAGACAGTTCCTAGATCTTGATGAAGATATTTCCCTCCGTCATAGTGTGGACGAGTTCTATAATCTCAACGGTATACTACGTTGAAGACCAGACAGTTCCTAGATCTTGATGTTTTCCTCCGTCATAGTGTGGACGAGTTCTACAATCTCAACGGTATACTACGTTGAAGACCAGACAGTTCCTAGATCTTGATGAAGATGTTTCCCTCCGTCATAGTGTGGACGAGTTCTACAATCTCAACGGTATACTACGTTGAAGACCAGACAGCTCCTAGATCTTGATGTTTTCCTCCATCATAGCGTGGACGAGTTCTACAATCTCAACGATATACTACGTTGAAGACCAGACAGTTCCTAGATCTTGATGAAGATGTTTCCCTCTGTCATAGTGTGGACGAGTTCTACAATCTCAACGGTATACTACGTTGAAGACCAGACAGTTCCTAGATCTTGATGTTTTCATCCGTCATAGTATGGATGAGTTCTAAAATCTCAACGATATACTATGTTGAAGACCAGACAGTTCCTAGATCTTGATGAAGATGTTTCCCTCCGTCATAGTGTGGATGAGTTCTACAATCTCAACGGTATACTACGTTGAAGACCAGACAGTTCCTAGATCTTGATGAAGATGTTTTCCTCCGTCATAGTGTGAACGAGTTCTATAATCTCAACGATATACTATGTTGAAGACCTGACATTTCCTAGATCTTGATGAAGATGTTTCCCCAGTTGAATTACGGACAATTTCTTAAAACTCAGCAAAGATGTCCTCTCAGCTGAGGTACAGGCAAGTTCCTAAATCTCAATACAAGATAGACTTCCCCAGCGGAATCTTCTACAAACAACAGGTATGCAAGTTCTCGCTAAGGAATCTCTTATGCGATCGACGCTCCTGCGGATGGAATCTGTAAGTCCATCCTTCTACCAACAATCTCCAAATGGAATCTGTAAGTCCATTCCCGGCATCACAAGGCTGACACCACTTCATGCGAGTGCAAATTTCTGGGCACTCTAGTGTTCAATCATCTTCCACCTTCGGATCACGAAAGGCACGAAAGTCAATCTAGATCCTCAGGTTTAAGAAGATTGAACAGGGGAAGCTGTTGTACCCCAAAATTTTCCCTCTCATATTTCTCAAAACATTGCAAGAAAAATCTCCAAGTGGCTCAAGGTTGCTCAAGAGTTGGTCAGACAAGTCATCTCTTAAGGCAGTCAACCCCAAATTAGGGTTTTGTGTTGCATCAAGATCCTTGAATCCAAATGACCTCAAGTTCTCCCCAATGTCCTAATATGTTCTCAATATCATCCATGTCAAATTTCAAGCCTTGCAGAGGAAGTTTGCTCAGTCAATTACTCAAAGGGTCCAAAAATCGACTGTGTTAGGGCAAAAGTCAACTGTGACCCAAATACAGTCAAACTTCAAGATTTTTTGTCAACATTCTCATTTTAAAGGATATTTCATCATTTGATCAATGGTTGATCATGATTCATCAAGGATTGCTCAAAATTCATCAAGACTCAAAAGTTGCTAAATTAGGGTTGTGTAGGAAAAGTCAACTCAACTTTGACCAAGCATAACTTTCTCATACTTTATGAGAAATGACCCATCCAAATCTCATTTTGAAGAGGATGAAATTTCCTACAATCCGTCTTCATACCCCAAGATCAAAAAATGCACTCACAAGAAGTTATAAATTTGGATATTATAGGTCATTTTTGAAAGTCAACAAAAACACATTTTTTTCCAAAGCTTATAACTTGAGCATGGAATATCAAAATGATATTAGACAAAAATGTTTGGATAGGGGACATCTCAAGCTTTCTAAAAAGTCCAAGAAAACCTCCAAAAGTTCAAAATTGAAGAAGTTGTGCATTGTTGAAGTTGGACATTTTTGCAAAATTGCCAAAAGTCAACTATCCCCAAAACTTCAAATTTTGTCAAATGGGCCCATTCATTTCCACTTGATTTGAGCTTGCATCATTGTCCACGTGTCCTAGCTTCAGCCATGAGCCCATATCTTATTTTTATTATTTAATTTGATTTTTAATTGAATTTATTCATTTTAAATCAAATAAAATCATATAAAATCAAAAGTATTTATAACTCACGGTTTTTTGGTTGCTTTAGGCTTTGAATACAGATATTATGTGAATCAAATTAGCATCAAGTGCATTGGTTACAAGAAGATATGATTTAGGCCAAATTTGGAAGGTTGTAATGGTGGAATCAAATCCAATTCATGAGCATTGATGTGGAAAGATTTGTACCAAGTTTCTTACCCTAATGCAATATACATTACATAAGGAAGGCAAAGGCACGAAAATAATGGTTGGAGGCTACAAGAACAGGCAATACAAAAGTTGCAAAATTCACTAAAAAGTGTGAAATCAAAATCATACTTAGAGGCGTTTTCAGAAGCAGAGACCAATCCCAATCGATTCCTGGGTGATCACACAACCTTCCTGGATCAAAAGCAATCATTCTCAGACACCACAATGCGCTGTAAGTACCACGATAATCCGCTTCTTTCTTGAATTCGTGATTCATCATTCTTGCATCATTTGAATAAATCATTGGCATATTTATACTCCTCACAACATTTGCAAACGTTTGGCAATATCCAATTGCGTTTTTATGGCCTAAATAAGGAACCCCCATAGCTAGGGTTCTTCGTTTGTATTTTGGGGTTTTCTTTTTCAGGAAAAATCAGGACTCAAGAAGGGCATAGTGTTGATCAGGGAGCCAAGGCGAATTCAGCCATGATTTTGGAATTGATTTATGAGGCCTAGGGAAGATTTTAGAGCAAGCTTGCGCATTTAGTTGCGCATCCAAATCCACAAGTAAAATTACAGTAGTGGAAGGACAGGGACGAAGAGCTGGCATGCTCTGATTGGCCCGTTCAAATGTTTTTGCATGCATTTTTATTTTCTGACTAATAATTGCTTTTTTGATATATTATAATTGTTATGCAACATATTAACAAATGAAGCAAAACGGCGTAGTGGCAAGGCAAGCTGGCAATCACCATCAGGACCTGGGTTCGAATCCCAGGTCCTCCACTTCTTTGATATATTTTTTCTTCAGGTGTTCCAATGCTCATGAGGACTTGCAGTGCATCATATACCATCATCTATCCAATGGCCAGATGGCCAAAGGCCAAATCTAGTGGCCAAGAGCTGAGGGTCCATCATAGATCCAGTCAAGAAGCGCTCACCTGATTCCAGAAAGTCAACAAGGCCAGATCTAAATGGGCCTCAGGATTGCTAATCACACCCAAAATTCAGGCCCATACCCCCTTTCTCTCTTTCTATTTTATTTATTTTTTGTTCTAATTAATTGTTTTATTATTTTTCTCTTTTAATCACTAACCAATTAAAATTCTTTTCTTTAAAATAAAATCACAAAAATATTTTTTATCACATTAAATTTTAATTTTAATTTTATTAATAAATACTAATAAATTAAATTAGTTTTAATTAGAATAACTTTAATTCCTTTTTAAATAATTAAAATTAAATTAGATTTAATTAGGCTTTTACTAACATTAATTATTTTATTTTTCTTTCTTAAAATACCAAAAACCCAAAAATAACTTTTTTTTATTATTAATTAATTAAATTATTAATTTAGTAATTAACTTAGGTAATTTCCTTTCTTAATTCAAAAACAACAAAAACCAAAAAAAGATGTTTTCTTTAAAGGGTTAAAACCCTAGTTTACGCTCTATTTAGTTTCCCGCACGCGATTTATTTTTATCATATTAATGTACTTGCTCCCGGATTGTAATAACTTAATAGGACCTTTATTTATTTTTTATCGCTTTATTTATTTTTAAAGGTTTGTCTTTGGCGATGTAAATACCCGACGCCTTGTAATTTAAAATTCCGCATTCTATTTCCGCAAATATAACTGTTAGATGTTTGATAATAGGAATGCGTGACAAGACTGAATGTTTTAAACCTAAAATCAAATTAGATCACTCTTAACATGTGCAAAGATAAAATTAAACTGAAATCAACACACTCGCACATGTGCACTCTTAGGGTACACCCCACTTGGTTGCCTTCGTACACAGTCATTGAGTATAGGTCGTTTTAGAGATCGCCCTCTTGTCTAAAAGATCATAGTTGCCTCGAAATGGTTGCCTCGGATATTGTTGCCTCAAACAAATGATCTAAGACATTAGGGTTACCGCTAAGGTGTCCTAACATTGCTTTAGTGACCGTAAGTCCCTAAATTCAAATTGACCCTCAAACTCCAACAACGATGCTACCCACTCATTAATAGTGGAATAGAATTATCTAAAGGAATATTAGCATAGAACGATTCCTTTTTCAAGTAGGTAGATGGTTCTTAGATACTTGCTCCTTTCAAAAAACAAAATCTTTTTCACACTTAAACTTTTCTAACAAAGTTTTCAAAAACACTTCATACACTCTTGAGGACAGAAGCAAGAGTTAAATCGAAGTTTTCAAAACAAAAAAACTTTTTCAAACCCACAAGCACAAAGAAAATAATTTTGAAAACAATTGAGCAAGTACCTAAGAGCCCGTAGATAACTACGGATAGAAAGGGTGATAATACCTTCCCTTTCTATAATCTACCCCCCGAACCCGAGAAATATCTCGAAAAAGGAATTTTTCTGTGCTTTTTTCCTTTCCTTGTTGGATAAAATAAAAGTCGGTGGCGACTCTAGCTTACCGCGATATTTTGCGAATAAAAAACGCAAAATGTAAACCAGCATTCCAAAAAACAGTCAGTTATTCCCACCGTATCACAGGAAAGAATGAAGGATTTAAGGAACATGTGAAAAAATGGAGAGACCTTGCTAGTAGGTTCCAACCTCCCTTGACCTATAGGGAGCACATCGACATGTTCATGGGTACTTTATCTGGTCCCTTCTTTAATTTTTTTATTGGCTGCTCTTCTTCTGGTTTCACCGAATTAATCTTAACCGATGAAAGAGTTGAAAGTGACATAAAAAGTGGGAAGATCTTTGTGGCGTCTACCTCCACTTCCAATCCCATCAAGAAACCTTTTGCTGCAAAAAAAGGAAATAAATGTTGTATACGAGGCAAGGGCCCGTACCAAGAAGAATGATCATCTGTCTGTCATTACCGTCCGAATCTCCAATCCAACTCCTACTCCAAGACCTTATACAAATCATCAAAGTTTTGAAGCTCCGAGAAGATAATTCATGAGGTTAGGCACGTCACTGTCTCAAGCCCTTCAACATTTGCTAAAGACTAATTTAGTGACATTTCTCCACCCTCATGCCAACCCTGATACCTCTTCGCCAAAGTATAATCTGAATGCTAAATATGCTTACCACTCAAGCAGCCCCGGGCACGAGACTCACCAGTGCTGGGCCTTGAAGAAAAAATCCAGGATTTGATTGACAACAAGACTATTAATTTTGATCCTCCTCCAACACCGAATGTTATTACCGCTCTGATGCCGAAACATGACAAGAGTGTTAATGCTGTTGAAGATACAATTTTTGTTGCCTCTGTTGATGAATTGACTACTCCGCTGAATATAATCAAAAACAATCTGTTGAAAGCTGGGATCTTCCTTGGATGTGTGAAAGACTGTGTGTGATGTACAAGACAACTCAATGGATGTAAAGCGCTGAAGAAAGGCATTCAACACCTGATGGATAGCCACAAAGTTCTATTCGAGAAAACTCCACTTGCCAAAAGTTTGATTAACAAATGTGAAGACCTCTCCATTATTACCATCTCAAACAAACCTCTTAGGATCACCTCCAAAGGTCCTATTAGGATTTCAAATTAACCCATTGTTGCTCCCTTAATAATTACCAATCCCAGACCATTTCCATATTCCTCAAACAAAGCAATACCATGGAACTATGGTGCTGAGGTGTTTTATCATGGGATTAAACAAGACGCCTGGGTCGAAGAAGAAAAAGATGACAATGTTGGTAACATAGCTGGCTCAAGCAAAGTAACTAGAACTGGGAGAATATTTTCACCCAATATCTCACCACCAGTTGTTACAAGGACACTCATCCGCATTACTGTTGTCAAGCCAATTACCGATACAAGAGGGAAGGAGAAGGTTGTTGAGCCTGATGTGATTGAAGTACCCTCCAAGGATGTTGTTGATGGAGAACCCTCCGCTCGCGAGATGGACGAGATCTTGAAAATCATAAAAAGAAGCGGCTTCAAGATTGTAGAACAGTTGGGGAAAACCCTTTCTAAGATTTCAATGTTGTCATTGTTGCTTTGTTCTGATGCCCATGCTCGGACATTAATCAAGTTCCTGAAAAAGGCTCATGTCCCCTATGAGACAACAACAGACTAATTTGAGAATTGCATGGCTAGCCTGACCGCTGATACTGGTCTGGAATTTTTAGATGTTGACTTAACACCTCTTGGGAAGAATCATAATAAAGCTTTACATGTTTCTGTCGAGTGCAAAGGGACTACCCTAGCACATGTGCTAGTCGAAACTGGTTCTTCTCTAAATGTATTACCCAAGGGGGCATTAAACCATCTAGATTGTGAAGGTTTAGTCTTGAAGTCATGCGATATCATTGTAAGGGCATTTGACGGATCAAAGAGGACAGTTCATGGGGAAGTAGATCTTCCAATCAAAGTGGGCTCCCAAGTCTTCAACTCCACCTTCTATATTATGGATATTCATCCTGCCTATTCTTATCTGTTAGGTCACCCATGGATCCATAAAGTTGGGGCAGTAACCTCAACTCTCCATCAGAAACTCAAATATCCAGTCAAGGGAAGAATAGTCACCGTCTGTGGAGAATAAGAGTTTATGGTAAGTCACCTTAACTCGTTCAAATACGTAGAGATGGATGAGGAATCTATTGAAACCCCATGTCAAGCCTTTGAAGTCATGTCGCCGATGATTGTTGCTACCAAATGTTCTTCTGATGAGTCTAAAGCCGTTAAGGCCACGCCGAAGATGGTTTTAGTCAAGGATGCTCATGCGGAAATTGAAGAAGGAAACTGTGATACTTGGGGGAAACTCCTTGATATTCCATTTAAAGCAGACAAGTTTGGTTTTGGCTTCACCGTCAAAGCTCAGAAGGAAGTGAGGCGTGCTCGTGCTAGAAAGCCACCTCTCCGCATTGGAAGCCATGAAGTCAACACCGTGGGATTCTGATGAAGAAGCTGCATTTGAAGATTGGGTGTATACAACTACAACGGAGCTGAAGAATTGGCATGCAAAGGATTTTGTGCCCATCTCCTTCATTGCGGAGTAATCTATTTGTCTATAATATTCACACAATGACTTTTAAGCCATGGGCCTGGCCCGGGGCACTTCGGTCCATTTGTCAAGGGTTTTATTTATGTTCATCTAATCATATGATCATTCAGTACATTGGACTCTTTTGCATTCAAATATTTATGTTCATTGTCTTTCCTTTCTTTCAAATACATTTTTTAAAAATATCCATGTGTCTTACATGCACACACACACACACACACACACATTCTTGCAGGTCCTCATCCACTCTGGATCCTATTGCCAATGACTCTACTATTGCCGACTATGACTTCGAATGTCCAATCAACCAAACCGAAGACGAAGGCGAGGAAGATTGTGAAATACTGGGAGAATTAGCCATACTTCTATTACAAGAGGAAAACGTTATTCAACCACATGAAGAGTCAGTCGAAGTCATCAATCTGGGTACTGAGGGAGATAAGAAGGAAATCAAGATCGGCACTAACTTAGAAGATAGTGTCAAGAGCAGGTTGGTTCATATGTTGCATGATTATGTGGAAGTATTTGCTTGGTCTTATGAAGATATGTCTGGGTTGGATATCGATATCGTAGTTCATCGTCTACCGACAAAAGAAGACTACCCTCCTGTTAAATAAAAGGTTTGTCGCATGAGGCCTGATATGTCTGAGAAGATCAAAGCTGAAGTGATGTAACAATTTGATGCAGGGTTCCTAGATGTAACATCCTATCCCCAATGGGTTACTAATGTAGTGTCAGTGCCAAAAAAGGACGGAAAAGTTTGCATGTGCATAGACTATATGGATATGAATAGGGCAAGCCCCAAGGATGACTTCCCTCTACCACACATTGACGTCTTAGTTGATAACACTTCTCAGCATAAAGTCTTCTCTTTTATGGACGGTTTCTCCGACTCTAATCAAATAAGGATGGCTCCCGAAGACATGGAGAATACAACTTTTGTTACGTAATGGGGCACCTTCTACTACAAGGTCATGCCGTTCAGGTTGAAGAATGCAGGGGTAACATATCAGAGAGCTATGGTAGCTTTGTTTCATGACATGATACATCATGAAATAGAGGTATATGTGGACGATATGATTGCCAAATCACAAACTGAAGAAGAATATCTCGATCACCTGTACAAACTATTCGAAAGGTTGAAAAAGTACAAGCTAAGGTTAAACCCTAACAAGTGCATGTTTGGAGTACAATCTGGAAAGCTTTTAGGTTTTGTTGTTAGTAATAAAGGCATTGAAATTTATCTTGCCAAGGTAAAGTCCATCCAAGAAATACCAGTCCCTCATTCTGAAAAGGAAGTCAGAGGATTATTGGGTCGTCTCAATTACATTGCATGTTTCATATCTCACTTGACTGCTACTTGTGAGCCAATCTTAAAACTCTTGAAGAAAGATCAGGTAGTCAGATGGAATGATGAGTGCCAAGCTTCTTTTGACAAAATCAAAGAATATCTACAAGATCCTCCTATTCTCATGCCTCTAGTTGAAGGAAGACCCTTGATTACATACTTGACAGTATAAGAGAACTCTATGGGGTGTGTTTTGGGCCAACATGACAAGTCTGGCCGAAAAGAGCATGTTATTGATTACCCGAGTAAAAAGTTTACCGACTGTGAAACCAGATATTCACTGCTCGAGAAAACTTGTTGCGCTCTGGCATGGGCTTCTCTCCAGCTAAGACAGTATATGTTGACTCATACCACTCTGTTGATTTCTAAAATGGACCCAATCAAGTACATTTTCGAGAAACCTGCCCTTTCTGGACAGATAGCCAGATTGCAAATGATCTTGACTGAGTATGATATTCAATATATTATTCAAAAGGCCATCAAAGGAAGTGTGCTAGCTAATCATTTGGCCCATCAAGTTGTGGATGATTATCAGTCTATGAACTTCGACTTCCCTAACGAGAATGTCATGCTGGTAACCGATTGCGTGAAACATGGACCGTATGACGGACCTGAACAAGGATCCCGATGGATTATGGTATTCTATGGGGCTTCCAACGCCTTAGGTAATGGAATTAGCGTTGTGATCATCTCTCCTGAAGGTTTCCACACTCCTTTCACCGCTAGACTATGCTTCAATTGCACGAACAACATGGTTGAATATGAAGCGTGCATCTTGGGTCTGGAAGCTGCTATTGACTTGGGGATCAAGAATTTGAGTGTGTTTGGGGATTCCGCTTTAGTGATTAGCCAAGTAAAAGGATATTGGGACACTAAGCACCCCAATCTCATCCCTTACAAGGAACTTTTGCTATCCCTAATCCCTTACTTCAAAGAGATCACCTTTGAGAACTTCCCTAGTGTGATACGGTGGGAGAGAACTGACTATTTTTTGGAATGTTGGTTCGCGTTTTGCATTTTTTTTCGCAAAATGTCGCGGTAAGCAAGAGTCGCCACCGTCTTTTATTTTATCCAACAAGGAAAGAAAAAAAAGCACAGAAAAATTCCTTTTTCGAGATGTTTCTCGGGTCCGGGGGGTAGATTATAGAAAGGGAAGGTGTTAGCATCCTTTCTATCTGTGGTTATCCACGGGCTCTTAGGTACTTGCTCAAAGTGTTTTCAAAATTTGCTTTTTCTTTGTGTTTGTGGGTTTGAAAAGAGTTTTTGTTTGAAAGGTGTGTAAGTGTGAAAATTTGTTTTCTTTTGAAAGAGCAAGTACTTAAGAACTATCTACCTACTCGAAAAAGGAATCGTTATATGCTATCTTCCTTTAGACAATGCTATCCCACTATTGATGAGTAGGTAGCACCGTCATTGGAGTTTTAAGGGTCAATTCGATTAAGGGACATGCGGTCACTAAAGCAATGTTAGGATGCCTTAGCGGTAACCCTAATGTCTTAGATCATTTTTTCGAGGCAAACGTTTCGAGGCAACTGTGATCTTTGGACAAGAGGGCGACCTCTAAAACTTCCTATACTCAATGACCACGTTCGAAGGCAACCAAGCGAGGTGTACCCTAAGAGTGCGCATGTGCGAGTGTGTTATTTTCAGTTTATTTTGTCTTTGTACATGTCAATGGTTATCTATGTTGATTTTAAGTATTACATTCGATCTTGTCATGCATTCCCTATTATCAAACATCTAACAATTTATAAGTTGCGGAAATTAAACTAACTATTACAAGGCGTCGGGTATTTACATCGCCAAAAATAACCCTTGAATTTAAAATGCGGAAAATAAATAAAGCGACAAAAATATTTAAAGTCCTATTAAACTATTACATTCCAGGAAACAGATACAATTATTGAATAAATATGGATCGCGTGCGGGAAATTAAATCGGGTGAGTTCTAGGGTTTTGACCCTTTGTTTATTAAAGAAAAGATTTTTTTGGTTATTTTGAATTTATGGAAGAAATTAAATTAAGTTAAGCATTAAATTAATAAATTAATTAATTAATTAACAAAAATGATATTTTTGGGTTTTTGATATTTAAAGAAATAAAAATAATTTGATCAATGTTAATAAAACCTAATTATCTAAGTTAATTTTAATTATTGCAAAAATATTAAAATTATTCCTAATTAAAACTAAATTAATTAAATTAATATTATTAAAAAAAATAAAATGCTGAAAATTAATTTAATTAAGAAAATATTTTTGGTTTTTTTATTTTATTAAGGAAAAGTTTTAATTGGTTAGTTAGTAATAAAATAATAAAACAACAACAATTAAATAAAATAAGAAAAGAATGAAATAGAAAAAACTCAGGGGGGTTTTGGGCCCAATTAGGAGGTTTGTTCAGCAACTCAGAGGCCCAATAGGCGCTGGCCTTGGCTGACTTTTGGGAATTCCACGTGGCACGTTGACTTGGGAGTATGATACACGTTCTATCTGGACCACCAGATCTGGCCTGGGGCCATCTGACAAGCATTTGAGTGAGGGAGTATGATATGCTGCACGCTTGGTATTGCATGGAATCACCTGAAGAAAAAATATAGCAAATACATGGCGGACCTGGGATTCGAACCCAGGTCCTGTAGGCCATTGCACACACGTCTTTGCCACTGAACCATTATGCGTTAGTTGTTAACTAAATACAAATGAAACATAATATATAAAAAGCGTTAAAATTCCAGAAAATAAAAAATAAAGCGCACGAATTATGAATCAACCAATGGGGGAGGGCCACGTTTTCATCCCTAACCTCCAGCCCTGTACATTTTTCCTGCGGATTCGTATTCGCGGCTGGATTCGTAGGTTGATCCTAAAACCCATTCTAGGCCATGAAAACGACCCCCAAGACCATGGTTGTACTCGTCTGGGCATCCTGAGTACGTCCATGTCCATCAATGGCACTGATTTTGCCTGAAAAAGAAATCCCCAAAAAAACAAACCACGAACCCTAGATTCGGCTAGGGGGTTACAGGCCAGATAAACGCAATTGGCTAATGCAGAAAGCTTGTAAATTGAACAAGGATTATGAATATGCCTATAATTTGTGCCAGAGATGCAAGAAATAGGAGTTACGAATTTGAATACAGGGGTATGAAACGGGATGCTTACAGTGCGATTTGTTGCGTATGAAAGCTTGCTTTGGATTGCAGAAGGTTCAGTGATTGTCCAGCAAGCAGTTGGCGTTGAATTATTCCTTTAAAAACGCCTCCAAAGATGATTTCAGTTTCACACTTTTTCACCTTTTTTCAAGTTTTGTTCTTGATGATTCTGCAGCCTCCAGCCCTCAAATTCGTGTGCTTTCACTTGTATATGTATGCTGCAATGTATTAGGTTAACTTTTGTGAACTGAATCCTTGTACATCAATGCTTGGAGATTTGATTTGATCCTCCATTGAAAGCTTTCCAATTTTGCCAAAAATCCAATCTTTTTGCACATGGAATGCTTGATACAAGTTTGATCATGTCATTGATGGTGATTAGGTCCTGAAAATAGAAAAATATCTCATGTAATCAAGTTTTGTGATTTTATTTGATTTAAATTGATTTAAAATAAAATAATTCAATAAAAAATCCAATAAAATAGAAAAATTGATAAATGGACACAAGGCTGAAGCTAGGACACGTGTGTAGTGTGACAAGATCAAATCAAGTGGAAAAGAATGGGCCCATTTGACAAAATTTGAAGTTTTGGGGATAGTTGACTTTTGGCAATTTTGCAAAAATGCCCAACTTCAACAATGCATAACTTCTTCAATTTTGAACTTTTGGAAGTTTATTGGACTTTTTAGAAAGCTTGGGATGTCCTCTAACCATCCCTTTCGGTATAATCTCATTTTGATATTCCATTCTCAAGTTATAAGCTTTGGAAAAATAGGTGTTTTTGTTGACTTTCAAAAATGACCTACAATGTCTAATTTTGTAACTCTTTGTCAGTGCATTTCTTGATCTTGGAGTGTGAAGATGGATTGTAGGAAATTTCATCCTCTTAAAAATTAGCTTTGGATGGGTCATTTCTCATAAAGTATGAGAAAGTTATGCTTGGTCAAAGTTGAGTTGACTTTTCCTACAAAACCCTAATTTAGCAACTTTTGAGTCTTGATGAATTTTGAGCAATCCTTGATGAATCATGATCAACCCTTGATAAAATGATGAAATATCCTTCAAAATGATAATGCTGACAAAAAATCTTGAAGTTTGACTGTATATAGGCCACAGTTGACTTTTGCCCTAGCATAGTCGATTTTTGGGGCCTTTGAGCAATTGACTGAGCAAACTTCCTCTGCAAGGCTTGAAATTTTACATGGATGAACTTGAGAACATATTAGGACATTGGGGAGAACTTGAGGTCATTTGGATTCAAGGACCTTGATGCAACATAAAACCCTAATTTGAGGTTGACTGCCTTAGGAGATAGCTTGACTGTCCAACTCTTGAGCAATCTTGAGCCCCTTGGAGATTTTTCTTGCAATGTTTTGAGAAATATGAGAGGGAAAATTTTGGGGTGCAACAGCTGCCCCTGTTCAATTTTCTTAAACCTGAGGATATTGATTGGCTTTCGGGCCTTTCGTGATCCGAAGGTGGAAGATGATTGAACACTAGAGTGCCCAGAAATTTGTACTCGCATGAAGTGGTATCGACCTGGTGATGTCGGGAATGGGCTTACAGATGCCATTTGGAGACTGTTGATAGGTGGTCTGGACTTCCGCTGGAATATGAATCAGGGAGATCTTATCGTCGATCTGACTGAACCAGGGAAGGTCTTGGATTAACTTTGACTGGATAAGAATCAGAAAAATCTTCGAATCGATTTAGCTGAACTAGACAAAAGTTTTGGAATAACTTCAACTGGAATACGAATCAGGGAGATCTTCGTGGCGATCTGACTGAACCAAAGGAGGTCTTGGATTAACTTTGGCTGGATAAGAATCAGAAAAATCTTCGAATCGATTTAACTGAACCAGACGAAAGTCTTGGAATAACTTCAACTGGAATACTAATCAGGGAGATCTTCGCGGCGATCTGACTGAACCAGAGGAGGTCTTGGATTAACTTTGACTGGATAAGAATCGGAAAAATCTTCGAATCGATTTAACTGAACCAGACGAAAGTTTTGGAATAACTTCAACTGGAATACGAATCAGGGAGATCTTATCGTCAATCTGACTGAACCAGAGGAGGTCTTGGATTAACTTTGACTGGATCGGAATTAGAAAAATCTTCGAATCGATTTAACTGGACCAGACAAAAGTCTTGGAATAACTTCAACTGGAATATGAATCAAGGAGATCTTCGCGTCGATCTGATTGTACCAGAGGAGGTCTTGGATTAACTTTGACTGGATCGGCATCAGAAAAATCTTCAAATCGATTTAACTGGACCAGACAAAAGTCTTGGAATAACTTCAACTGGAATACTAATCAGGGAGATCTTCACGGCGATCTGACTGAACCAGAGGAGGTCTTGGATTAACTTTGGCTGGATCGGCATCAGAAAAATCTTCGAATCGATTTAACTGGACCAGACAAAAGTCTTGGAATAACTTCAACTGGAATACTAATCAGGGAGATCTTCACGGCGATCTGACTGAACCAGAGGAGGTCTTGGATTAACTTTGGCTGGATAAGAATCAGAAAAATCTTCGAATCGATTTAACTGAACCAGACGAAAGTCTTGGAATAAGTTCAACTGGAATACGAATCAGGGAGATCTTCGCCGCGATCTGACTGAACCAGAAGAGGTCTTCCATAGATGCAGATTTTCTTTTGAGGGGACTACCAGGTCATATGAGTAGTCAATGGTGTTTACTGATTCGTCTTTCCCTGAAATGGTAAAGAGTCAGTCATATGCAATGTCATGATGCATGATATATATCAAGCAATGATGCTCTCAAAATAAATGAGATTGTGTGGTATGATGCGTATATGCATGTATCATGATGTATGGAAATGTAATGTTTCTAGCTGGGGAAAATAAATCCCAGATAGCTGCTGGAGAATAGAGTTGAATTCTTCGTTTCTGCTGGGGATGACGAACGAAGATGATTGTGAGAATAGACCTGCAAGAGAAGATAACTTTGTTGGGGAATATACTGATGAGGAGATTACTTTGTGGGGAAGAGACGCTCTGCTGAGGATTCCACTGATAAATTCCGTCAGGATGAATTATCGTTGCTGGTGATATTGAGTCCATTGAGGATTGAATTCCTGTTTGTGAAAGGAAATAACTTCGCTGGGGATGATCTTTCAGTTGCGACTTGCTGGGGATAACCCTGTTAGGCCTTTGTGGAGATAATCTTTTGCATTATGCTGGGAATGATCCTTTGAACTCGACTGGGGATATTTATTTTGTACTCCGCTAGGGATAAAACTTCCAGAGTCTATTGGGGATGATGTTTCAACTCTGTTGGGGAAGCTTTTTCAGACTGCGCTGGGAAAAATTTAAATCCACTGGGGGTATCTTGTATTCTGCCGGGGACATTCTTATACTCCGCTAGGGAATATTAAGTCTGTCGGGGATATCAAGCCTTTCTAGTATTGATGGTAGATAAACTCTGCTTGGGGAAAACCTTGCTGATTCGTTCATAGTTGCGAGACCTAGCTGGGGGAGAGCTATCATTACTGCCTTACTCTGCGGGGAGTGAAAGTACCTTGGTCATATTCTTCAGCTGAATCTACCTTGTACCTGGTGGACAGAGTAACTGTACAGCTTGGACAATTCTATTGCCCCTGTTTCTGTTATTACCAGTAATTCATCTTTTGCTTTGCATGTAAATATTTATGAGCAGCAATTAATGTCAAATGCATATATCAAAAATGAACATTACATTCTTTTGCAAAACAAAATAGATAAAGAAAAAATAGTTTGAAATTTCTTTGAAAAATGAATTGTATTGATTTTGAAGTTTGGCCTGTAAATAGGCGTTCTTGTACAAGAGGCTGACGTCCTAGTAAGAGAACGCCGCTGATCAAATAGAGTTTATACAATTTGTGAAAAAGAAACAGCTATGTGAACAATCCCATTGGGTTCCAACTTTGCTATTGCCTTTATGTCCTCGAGCATCTCATCGCTTTGTTGTTGGTTGAAGGTAGATCAGATTGATTAGTGTCGTCCGAGCTTGATAGTTGATACCGAAGTCTGGATGCAAGGTGATCCAATGAGACATAGTGTTACGCTTTGATCCCTAATTTTTTCCCGGACCGCCCTTTCTGGTTTTCAGTCCACCGGGATACCCTTTTTTGCCCAAGCCGCCTTTTCAGGTTTTCGACTTGCCGGGTGTACAGATTTTTCATTTTCATCCCTTATTTTTGCCCGAACCCTTTTGGTTCGCCGGGAAGCCCTTATTTTTGCCTAGGCCAGTCAACCTAGCGGGTCTTTGATTATGCGTAGTATCTCTTCACTATTTTTGCATTGACGGGGTGAGAAAGGTCGTCACCATCCATGGTGGTTAGAATCATGGCTCCTCCTGAGAAAATGTTCTTAACCAAAAATGGCCCTTCGTAAGTAGGGGTCTATTTGCCCCTGGGATCACCTTGAGGTAAGATAATTCGCTTGATTACTAGATCCCCAACTTGATACTCTTGTCGTCTGACTTTCTTGTTAAATGCCTTAATCATCCGCTTTTGATACGTCTGACCATGACAGATAGTAGTAAGTCTGTTTTCGTCAATTAAATTCAGCTGATCAAGCCGACTCTGAATCCAGTCATCTTCGCTCAAACCTGCATCCTTCATAATCCGAAGAGAGGGTATCTGAACTTCAATGGGCAAGACTGCCTCCATGCCATATACCAAGGAATAGGGTGTTGCCCCTGTTGACGTCCGTGTTGAGGTACGGTACCCATAAAGAGCAAATGGTAACATCTCGTGCCAGTCTTTATATGTCACTGTCATCTTCTGCACAATCTTCTTAATGTTCTTATTAGCCGCTTCTACAGCCCCATTCATCTTCGGCCGGTAGGGAGAAGAGTTATGATGCTGTATCTTGAACTGCTTGCAGAGCTCAGTGATCATCTTGTTGTTGAGATTGGTACCATTGTCCGTAATGATCCTCTCTGGTACACCATATCAACAGATTAGATTATGTTGAATGAACCGTGCCACGACGTTCTTGGTCACAGTAGCAAAGGAAGCTGCTTCAACCCACTTTGTAAAGTAATCAATTGCTACTAGGATGAAACGATGCCCATTGGATGCCGTAGGTCTGATCTCGCCGATCATATCAATGCCCCACATTGCAAAAGGCCACGGAGCTGTCAAGACGTTCAGAGGAACTGGAGGTATGTGCACCTTATCAGCATAGACTTGGCACTTGTGACATGTCCGAGAATGCTGATAACAGTCAGCTTCTACTGTGGTCCAATAATATCCTGCCCGAAGGATTTTCTTTGCCATGGTGTGTCCACTGGAATGAGTTCCGAAAGTACCTTCATGTAACTCTGTCATTATCTTTTCTGCTTCGTTCTTATCCATACAACGCAGTAAGGTCGAATCATAGTTACGCTTTTAAAAAATACCATTGCTGATGAAGAACTTTGTTGCGAACCTCCTCAGAAACTTCTTGTCATTAATAGATGCACCCTCGGGGTATTCCTGAGCCTCAAGGTATCTCTTCACCTCATGAAACCAGGGTTTATCTGCTACCTCTTCAATCTCAAGATCACAATAATGTGTAGGTTCGTCCAATATTTCAATGATAATCTGAGGAGCCTCGTTGTCCCAATTGACCTTGAACATAGAAGACATCGTAGCCAGCGTGTCCGCCAACTGATTCTCCTCTCTAGGGAAGTGTTCAAAGGTTATTTCCTCAAAATGTGGAAGCAACGTCAATACATACTCCTTGTAAGGAATAAGATTTGGGTGTTTTGTATCCCACTCACCTTTGATCTGACTGATCACGAGAGCGGAATCTCCGAAAACACTTAAGAACTTAATCCTTAGGTCAATTGCTGATCGAAGACCCATGATGCACGCTTCATACTCCGCCATGTTGTTGGTGCAGTTGAAACATAATCGGATGGTAAACGGAGTATGAGAGCCTTTAAGAGATATGATCACGACGCCAATGCCATCACCCAAAGCGTTCGAAGCTCCATCAAAGTATATAGACCATCGGGATCCCTCCTCGGGTCCTTCATCCAGTCCAGGTTCTTCACAATCAGTCACTATCATGATATTCTCGTCCATAAATTCAAAGCTCATAGATTGGTAATCATCCACCGCTTGATGTGCCAAATGATTTGCTAACACACTTCCCTTTATTGCCTTTTGAGTCTTGTATTGAATGTCATACTCAGTCAAGATCATCTTCCGTCTTGCTATTCTTCCGAACAAGGCAGGCTTTTCGAAGATATACTTGATTGGATCCATCTTTGATATCAATAGAGTAGTGTGAGTCAGCATATACTGTCTCAGCCGGCGAGCAGCCCATGCCAAAGCGCAACAATTTTTATCGAGCAACGAGTATCGGGTCTCGCAGTCGGTAAAATTTTTGCTAAGGTAATAAATAGCGTGCTCTTTTCGGCCATACTCATCATGCTGCCCCAGCACACACCCCATTGAGTTGTCGAGTACTTTCAAGTATAAGATCAGAGGTCTCCCTTCAACTGGAGGCATCAGAATGGGTGGCTCTTGGAGATACTCTTTGATCCTTTCGAAAGCGGCCTGACATTTATCATTCCATCGTACCACTTGATCTTTCTTCAGTAGCTTGAAGATTGGTTCACAAGTAGCATTCAGGTGCGAGATGAATCGGGCAATGTGGTTTAGTCGTCCCATGAAGCCTCTGACTTCTTTCTTTGTTTGGGGAGCTGGCATCTCTTGTATGGCCTTCACCTTTGCCGGATCCACTTGGATACCTTTGTCGCTTACGACAAAACCCAGCAGCTTACCAGATCTCACCCCGAAGGTGCACTTGTTCGGGTTTAACCTCAGCTTGTACAACTTCAACCTGTCAAACAACTTCTGAAGGTGGTCCAGATGTTCTTCCTCAGTTTGGGATCTTGCAATCATATCGTCGACGTATACTTCTATCTCATGATGGATCATGTCATGAAACAAAGCAACTATGGCACGCTGATACGTCGCCCCAACATTCTTCAGTCCAAAAGGCATGATCTTGTAGCAAAAGGTACCCCACTGAGTAACAAAAGTTGTCTTCTCCATGTCTTCGGGAGCCATCTTAATCTGATTATAACCGGAGAAACCATCCATAAAGGAGAAGACTTTATGCTGAGCGGTGTTGTCAACCAGAATGTCAATATGAGGCAGAGGGAAATCATCCTTGGGACTTGCCCTGTTCAGATCCCTATAGTCAACACACATTCGAACCTTACCACCCTTCTTCGGCACAGGAACCACATTGGCAACCCACTGAGGGTAAGAAGTAACTGCTAGAAAACCAACGTCAAACTGTTTCATAACTTCAGCCTTGATTTTCTCATACATCTCTAGGCGCATTCGGCGGACTTTCTGTTTCATTGGAGGACAGTCTTCCTTGGTAGGCAGGCGGTGAACCAAAATATCGGTATCCAAACCAGGCATGTCTTCATAAGACCAGGCAAAGATCTCAACATAGTCACGCAGCATCTGAATCAACCATTGTTTCACACTAGCTTCTAGATTTGCACCGATCCTGACTTCTTTCTTGTCTATCTCTGTACCCAGATTCACTGATTCCACCGGCTCTTCATGTGGCTGTATAGCCCTCTCCTCTTGGAGTAACAGTATTGTGAGTTCACCAGGCACTTCGCAATCATCTTCACCTTTGTCCTCGGCTAAGTTGATCGGATTTTCGAAGTCATAACTGGCAGTAGCAGAGTCGTTACCAGTGAGATCCAGAGTGGATGTAGACCTGTATATGTGAGTGTGTGTAAAATAGTTGTTTTGCAATATATAATAAAAGAAAAACAAGGAGCGCAAGATTTGAAATGCAAGAAACGTCCAATGCTTTTATTAATGATATATGAAAATGACACACATAAAGCCCTCACAAATGAAACCACAGTGCCCCGGGTAAGACACCGGGCCGTAAATTTTAAAACATTGTCTGTTACAAAATCAAAACAAAAAGTCTCATTACTGGGTGATAACAGAAACGGGCATAAAATCCTTCGCTGTCCAGTTGCTTAATCCACCATTGGCAGTCGGGTAGATCCAACTGTCGATATCAAACTCTTCATCATCGTCATCCCCGATTGCATTCACCCCTGCATCTTGTTTAGGCTTTTCTGGTGCTCCGAACTCGATCTCCTTAGCATCAATCAAGTCCTGTACTTTGTTCTTCAAAGACCAACAATCATATGTATTATGCCCAGGGCTATCAGAGTGAAAAGCACAACGGGCATTAGGGTTGTACTTTGGTGATGTTGTGTTGGGATTCTTCGGGGCTTCCCTTGGAATCACAAGATTGGTATTCAATAACTGCGGCAGAATCTGAGATAAAGTCATGTTGAGATGGGTGAATTGCCTTCGAGGCCTCTCTGCCTTTTGTTGATTGTTGTGCTGAGGAGCACCAGCAGGTCTTGAAATAACAACCGCATTAACAACTTGGCGGCGTTCAGGTCTATTCTGGTTTTTCGAACTGTAGACAACACTAGACTCCTTCTTAAAAGGCTTTTTCTCGGTGCTTGATGAAGCACCCTTTTATATCTTACCAGCCCTAATACCAACCTCAATCCTCTCACTGGTCATAATTAGCTCTGTAAACCCAGACGAAGAGCTTCCAATCAGATGGTTGAAAAATGGACCAGACAAGGTCCCCAGAAACATATTCACAAGCTCCCGATCAGCCAAGGGTGGTTGCACTCTTCCGGCGAGGTCCCTCCACTTCTGAGCATAATCTTTGAAACCTTCGCCCGTTCCCATTGATATACCCTAGAGGTGGGTACGCGTGGGAGCAAGGTCGGAATTGTATTGGTACTGCCTGTAGAAAGCAGTGGCCAAATCTTCCCAACTGCGGATACTGGATCCGTCCAACTGGTAAAACCATTCAAGTTGATTCCCTGAGAGACTGTCTTGAAAGAAGTGGATCCATAGGTTCTTATCAGTGGTGTACGGCTGAATCTTCCTTACATATGACCAGAGGTGCAGCTTCGGACAAGAAACTCCGTCATACTTAGCAAAGGCTGGTGCCTTGAACTTGTGGGGAATTACCACCCCAGATGATAGACCTAGATCACCAAAGTCCATACCGGGCACTTTCTGAACTTCCATCGCACTCAACCGGTCTTCCAGTTGCTTGTACCTATCCTCAGCAGGAGGATACTGGTCTTCGTCGAAATCCGCCTTGTTGTCTGAGACCACAGGGCTAGGAGCCCTTCTTTCCTCTTGACTATCTTTCCCTCCATATGAGGTGGTCAAGTCAACTTCATCCCGTAGCTTGTTTCCAAACCTGTGACCTGTGTTAAACAGGACTGTCCTCTTCTTCTTCTTCTTCTCTTTCAGAATCAGGGTCTTCAGATCTGGTTGACCCTTAGCGAGATTCATGAACAGCTCTTGGAATTGGGCATTCTGGGCCTGTAGGGCCTTGGTTGCTTGCTCAGTTGATGGTTCAGCAGACATGATGAGTGCTGAAATAAATAGCGAAGAAGATAAGAGACCTATAATGGGTACCTGTTATGAATTGCATGGGATGAAATGCGTATGATATGATTTCAAAGACAATCGAGAGATTCAAATTTGTAAACAAGAAAGGAAATACTGAAAAGGAAATAAAAACAGGAAAGGAAATAATCAAAGGACAATCAGTGCTCCCATGGTCGCTTCTTGTCGGTGCGGACATAGTCATTGAGAATTTGCTCGTTCTCCAGCTGCCTAGTCAACTTCTGGATCTTCTGCTCTTGCTCGTTAAACTTTTCTCAGTAAGCATCCTGTTCTTCTCTCAGCTGCATCCAAGACCTTTTCAGTGCCCCAATATCAGTGGGCATGTAAGGATGGAGGATGGTAGGAAGAACCCCCTCTTCATTAGCAACTTCAACAATGATAGGTAGGACGGCTTCATACGGCATACCCAGCTTCTGGGCACGGGTACGGACCCATCTGAGATATGGCTCCATTGGAAGAGAAGTCTTTGGACCCAAATCATGTGTATCAGATCTGTGAACTCTATCCCAAGCCCTTATGAATCTGCGGCGTTACTCGTCGCTATCCCCTTGAAAATCAAAGATGATACTAGGCATTAACAGCTCATGAGGTCCTTCTCTTCTGGCTCGCCCAAATTGACGTAAGGCCAAGCATGGATTATAAGAAATTCCTCCATGGGTTCCTATCAATGGAACATTGGTGTACTCCCCTCAACGATCAATAATGGCCACCTCGTCCATACCCTTGATAGTCCAAATGATGTCATTATGAGAGAGACATAACCCTATAAGCCTAGCACATGCATTCTTTGTTCTTCAGCACTGATTTGGGGAGGTGCGAAATAAACCACCTCTCCAATAATGGAGCACAGCACATCAAGGTTCCCGGCTTACGAGCAGTACGGGCATAAAGCTGATGAAGAATGTCACCCAAGAGAGTGGGTACAGGATTACGAGAGATGAAGATTTTCACCGCATTCACATCAACAAAGGAGTCAGGATTCGGAAACAATACCAAGCCGTATATCAGAAGAGCTAGAATATCTTCGAATGCCTTGAAGTCTAGACTATCCCAGAAATAATTAGCCTTACCAACCAAGAACTTAGTCAGAAAGCCCTCTGCTCCACTTCTAGTCTCCCAATTAGCCATTACCTCATCTTTGGTCATATGAAGGGCTAAAGCAATCTCTTCCGGCCTAAGAATCTTCTCCCAACCAGTAAACGGGGTCTGCTCCAGAATAGAGATACCGAGCAGATCAGAGAACTCTTCTAAGGTGGGAACCAACTGGTAGTCCTGAAAAGTAAAGCAATGGTACAGCGGATCATAGAACTGGACCAGGACACTCATCATCTGCTCGTCTAATTTGGAGGTGACCAAACTGAGAAGATATCCATGTCTTCTGATGAAGGAGGTAGTATCAGGTATCTTTGCAATCAATTCTTTAAGCATGGTGGGACCCTGGACAAAGTTGATCCAGATGGTATTCTTACGCATGGGCATCATAACCTACAAAATAGAACAAAGATGAATCCCTCCTGTCTTTGAAATAGGTTAGTCCCATGCAATATGTATGCAATGTTATGATGTCATGATAGAAAGCACATCACAAGTATCCACAAATAGCAAACATGGTAAAGTCACACAAAGAGCCCTTAGATTTCAGGATGGCAAGGAGCTTAGGTACTACCCTCTTTCAGTTCAGTTGGTTTAAACATGTCCTAAAAATAGTAACCGGGTTCTATAGGATCTCAATATCACTGACTACCCTTGATCGGTCATAATTCCTGTTTAGCAACCTTTTCTTGCGGCCGGAATCATCGCGAGAGTTTAGTCTCAATGAGTGTAGCATATTGCTACTGTTCTATGGCCAAGTTGGTCAATTTAAAGGTTCTAAGGTCAGTTGGTGCTTAATGACCCCTTAGATGACCCATATTCTCCTTGTTCCAACACAAGGGATATCGGTATAATCTAAAGTGCCACACCAACATAGCTACTGCTTCAACCGTATCGGTCTACGCTGTACAGTTCCCTCACAGTTTATTGCTACTTACCTAAAGGGTATCCCCCAGATCCGGGTTAGGTTCTATAGTAACTCCAATATAAACCCACAAATATAAAGCATACAAAGCAAACAATTGAAAACACAATGATCTAATCCTAAGGTACACTCCACTTATAATAGTCCCCAGCAGAGTCGCCAGTTCTATGATACGGTGGGAGAGAATTGACTGTTTTTTGGAATGTTGGTTCGCGTTTTGCATTTGTTTTCGCAAAATGTCGCGGTAAGCAAGAGTCGCCACCGTATTTTATTTTATCCAACAAGGAAAGGAAAAAAGCACAGAAAAATTCCTTTTTCGAGATGTTTCTCGGGTCCGGGGGGTAGATTATAGAAAGGGAAGGTGTTAGCATCCTTTCTATCCGTGGTTATCCACGGGCTCTTAGGTACTTGCTCAAAGTGTTTTCAAAATTTGCTTTTTCTTTGTGTTTATGGGTTTGAAAAGAGTTTTTGTTTGAAAGGTGTGTAAGTGTGAAAATTTGTTTTCTTTTGAAAGAGCAAGTACTTAAGAACTATCTACCTACTCGAAAAAGGAATCGTCCTATGCTATCTTCCTTTAGACAATGCTATCCCACTATTGATCTGTAGGTAGCACCGTCATTGGAGTTTTAAGGGTCAATTTGATTAAGGGACGTGCGGTCACTAAAGCAATGTTAGGATGCCTTAGCGGTAACCCTAATGTCTTAGATCATTTTTTCGAGGCAACCGTTTCAAGGCAACTATGATCTTTGGACAAGAGGGCGACCTCTAAAACTTCCTATACTCAATGACCACGTTCGAAGGCAACCAAGCGAGGTGTACCCTAAGAGTACGCATGTGCGAGTGTGTTATTTTCAGTTTATTTTGTCTTTGTACATGTCAATGGATATCTATGTTGATTTTAAGTATTACATTCGATCTTGTCATGCATTCCCTATTATCAAACATCTAACAGTTTATAAGTTGCGGAAATTAAACTAACTATTACAAGGCGTCGGGTATTTACATCGCCAAAAGCAACCCTTGAATTTAAAATGCAGAAAATAAATAAAGCGACAAAAATATTTAAAGTCCTATTAAACTATTACATTCCAGGAAACAGATACAATTATTGAATAAATATGGATCGCGTGCGGGAAATTAAATCGGGCGAGTTCTAGGGTTTTGACCCTTTGTTTATTAAAGAAAAGATTTTTTTGGTTATTTTGAATTTATGGAAGAAATTAAATTAAGTTAAGCATTAAATTAATAAATTAATTAATTAATTAACAAAAATGATATTTTTGGGTTTTTGATATTTAAAGAAATAAAAATAATCTGATCAATGTTAATAAAACCTAATTATCTAAGTTAATTTTAATTATTGCAAAAATATTAAAATTATTCCTAATTAAAACTAAATTAATTAAATTAATATTATTAACAAAAATAAAATGTTGAAAATTAATTTAATTAAGAAAATATTTTTGGTTTTTTATTTTATTAAGAAAAAGTTTTAACTGGTTAGTTAGTAATAAAATAATAAAACAAAAACAATTAAATAGAATAAGAAAAGAATGAAATAGAAAAAACTCAGGGGGGTTTTGGGCCCAATTAGGAGGTTTGTTCAGCAACTCAGAGGCCCAATAGGCGCTGGCCTTGGCTGACTTTTGGGAATTCCATGTGGCACGTTGACTTGGGAGTATGATACACGTTCTATCTGGACCACTAGATCTGGCCTGGGGCCATCTGGCAAGCATTTGAGTGAGGGAGTATGATATGCTGCATGCTTGATATTGCATGGAATCACCTGAAGAAAAAATATAGCAAATACATGGGGGACCTGGGATTCGAACCCAGGTCCTGTAGGCCATTGCACACACGCCTTTGCCACTGAACCATTATGCGTTAGTTGTTAACTAAATACAAATAAAACATAATATATAAAAAGCGTTAAAATTCCAAAAAATAAAAAATAAAGCGCACGAATTATGAATCAACCAATGGGGGAGGGCCATGTTTTCATCCCTAACCTCCAGCCCTGTACATTTTTCCTGCGGATTCGTATCCGCAACTGGATTCGTAGGTTGATCCTAAAACCCATTCTAGGCCATGAAAACGACCCCTAAGACCATGGTTGTGCTCGTTTGGGCATCCTGAGTACGTCCATGTCCATCAATGGCACTGATTTTGCCTGAAAAAGAAATCCCCAAAAAAATAAACCACGAACCCTAGATTCGGCTAGGGGGTTACAGGCCAGATAAACGCAATTGGCTAATGCAGAAAGCTTGTAAATTGAACAAGGATTGTGAATATGCCCATAATTTGTGCAAAAGATGCAAGAAATATGAGTTACGAATTTGAATACAGGGGTATGAAACGGGATGCTTACAGTGTGATTTGTTGCGTATGAAAGCTTGCTTTGGATTGCAGAAGGTTAATTGATTGTCCAGCAAGCAATTGGCGTTGAATTTTGCCTTTAAAAACGCCTCCAAAGATGATTTCAGTTTCACACTTTTTCACCTTTTTTCAAGTTTTGTTCTTGATGATTTTGCAGCCTCCAGCCCTCAAATTTGTGTGCTTTCACTTGCATATGTATGCTGCAATGTATTAGGTCAACTTTTGTGGACTGAATCCTTGTACATCAATGCTTGGAGATTTGATTTGATCCTCCATTGAAAGCTTTCCAATTTTGCCAAAAATCCAATCTTTTTGCACATGGAATGCTTGATACGAGTTTGATCATGTCATTGATGGTGATTAGGTCCTAAAAATAGAAAAAGATCTCATGTAATCAAGTTTTGTGATTTTATTTGATTTAAAATAAAATAATTCAATAAAAAATCCAATAAAATAGAAAAATTGATAAATGGACACAAGGTTGAAGATAGGACATGTGTGTAGTGTGACAAGATTAAATCAAGTGGAAAAGAATGGGCCCATTTGACAAAATTTGAGGTTTTGGGGATAGTTGACTTTTGGCAATTTTGCAAAAATGAACAACTTCAACAATGCATAACTTCTTCAATTTTGAACTTTTGGAAGTGTTCTTGGACTTTTTAGAAAGCCTGGGATGTCCTATAACCAACCCTTTTGTCTCATCTCATTTTGATATTTCATGCTCAAGTTATAAGCTTTGGAAAAAATGTGTTTTTGTTGACTTTCAAAAATGACCTATAATGTCCAATTTTGTAACTTTTTGTGAGTGCATTTCTTGATCTTTGGGTGTGAAGATGGATTGTAGGAAATTGCATCCTCTTAAAAATTAGCTTTGGATGGATCATTTCTAATAAAGTATGAGAAAGTTATGCTTGGTCAAAGTTGAGTTAACTTTTCCTACAAAACCCTAATTTAGCAACTTTTGAGTCTTGATGAATTTTGAGCAATCCTTGATGAATCATGATCAACCCTTGATCAAATGATGAAATATCCTTCAAAATGAGAATTTTGACAAAAAATCTTGAAGTTTGACTGTATATACGCCACAGTTGACTTTTGCCCTAGCACAGCGGATTTTTGGGCCCTTTGAGCAATTGACTGAGCAAACTTCCTCTGCAAGGCTTGAAATTTTACATGGATGAACTTGAGAACATATTAGGACATTTGGGAGCACTTGAGGTCATTTGGATGCAAGGACCTTAATGCAACATAAAACCCTAATTTGAGGTTGACTGCCTTAGGAGATAACTTAACTGTCCAACTCTTGAGCAATCTTGAGCCCCTTGGAGATTTTTCTTGCAATGTTTTGAGAAATATGAGAGGAAAAATTTTGGTGTGCAAAATTTTGGGGTGCAAAATATGAGAGGGAAAATTTTGAGAAATATCAGCTGGCCGATGCTTTGGCTACCGTGTCTTCAATGTTCAAGGTCAGATGGGACAACTAAGCCCCTATGATAACAATTGAAAGATTCGATGAACCTGCACATTGCTGTGAACTTGACATTGACGCAGAAAAGCCATGGTACCGTGAGGGGATGAGGTATCTTGAAGCGCAAGAGTATCCAGAGGGAGCATCCATCAATGACAGAAAATTCACGCACCTTACAAACAAACTCATTCTATTCCTAAACTCATAAATGTGAAACTTATCGAACGATAATTCAGTAGTATTAATCCTTGTGGAGACGATATGATATAACCTATAAAAATACTTACTTTTGTTTACTGCTTTATTACTTCAGCAATGATACAGAACTTGTACAACTTAAATGTTATGAAAATAATGGTGACTGGACTTGCTCCTATTGGTTGTGCTCCTCGCTACATGTGAGAGTATGGTATTCAAAATAGAGAATGTGTTGAACTGATAAATGACAGGGCCGTTGAATTTAAATTTCTCATGAGATACATTGTTGAAAGGTTTGTTGAGGAGCTCCCTAGTGCCAATATCATCTTCTATGATGTGTACGAAGGTTCCATGTATATTTTAAAGAATCATGATAGTTATGGTACTAATATTTTAAGGGAACTGGATCCTGGAAATTCCCTACTGGAGTTGCTGATCAGGTATTGCTAATTAATTTAAGAAAATGTTCTCAGTTTATAATTTATATAGGGGAATTGGATCCTTCTTTTTTGCTAATTAATTTCTTTTAATTGCACTATGTTGATTAATTTCTTGCTGAATATGTATGTTGCAGGAATGAAAAAGAAATTGGAGAAAAAGAAATTGAATAATTGTGATTGGTTGTGTTGTAATATTAAAGTTATACCGGTTGAATTAAATTTGAGCAAATATTATAAGCTCAAAAACTAATATTTTATATGGTTCTTGGATAACTTATGCTATATAAGAATTTAGTTCAATTTTAAACTGAAAAATGAATGAGTTCTAATTAACTCATGATTCAGCACATATTTAAAGGGATTAATGACTTTAAATTATTCAATTTTTTTTATAAAAACAATCAAGTATTTAGTCCCGATATTAAGCCTATCTAATAATAAACCAAAAAAAAATAGGTATGTAAAAAAAGTATTTGAAATGTTTTAAATATGGCCCATTATGGCCTAATACTTAACAAAAAATTGGATTGGGCCCAACAATGTCCGACCTCTGTAACTGAACCCGAGAAACCCGAAGTCTCAGACAGACTGAATTGGGCCATGTTCTCTCGCCCGAGGGTTGGGCCGATTTGGGGTTTTGGGTCTGAACCCGAACCGGCCCGAACTAATGTCCACCCCTAGAATCCCCTATCGAAGAATGATAGGTAGATAAGAGGGTTAGTCAACAAGATAAGAATAGGTCAATACAACCAAAAGCACTCCACCTTTGGCATGTTTCCACCACCACCAGTCAGGATCTTGAGATGGAATCACTTCTCGAGAAAAGAGTAAATAATTATTGACCATCTTCTGCTCATACACATAAACTAAACGTCCTCCATCTAAGACCCCAATGAAGCACCTCATCCACCAAGGTCCAAACCTCGATAACATACTTACTAATCTTACTTAAGACACTATAAAGCCTCGGAAACCTAACCCTAAGAGAAATAGAATCCACCCAAGGGTCATTCCAAAATGATGTTTAAAGGTTATTTCCCACTCTCATTTGAAGGCCATCCATAAACCAATCAATATGATCATATCACTTAGAATAAGAGGATTACCTCATCCCCCCCCCCCCCCCCCCCCAAGAAAGAGTAAACTCTAACGAGTTCATATCTGACATATATGCTATCCACCCATAGACTCATCCCACATGTGAACAACCTCCATCTACATTTACTTAGCAGAGCTAAGTTAACTAAACAGAGATCTCGAAACCCCAAAACCAACGCTCCCCTTGGTTTTACGCATATTTCTGACCAACTAGCCCAAGTAATCTTAGAATCTCCTTTGACCCCACCCCTTAAGAATATCCTCTGAATTCCAACTAAGTTTTCCAAACCTTAAGAGGAAATCTAAGGAAGGATAAGAAGAAAATTGAGATATCATTAATGTTTTTCTTCTTATTCTTTTCTAAATAAACATTAATTCCAGTTTAAAAGGGTGAATCTAGGGTATTTTCCTTTTCTTCTTATTCTTTTTTAAATCAGGATATCTTAGAACTTCCTCTAGAATAAAGATTGAGCTCTGGTGCTTTTCTAAATAAACAACTCAAACCATATCCAGTAACATAAACAGAAAATATGCTAAAGGGTCACTTTGCTTCAACCACCCTTTTGAATATTAATCTAACTAGTATGACACCCATTAACCAACACACCAATATTACTAGAAAACACACATGCTCTCATCCTTGATCTCAAATTATCATAGAAATCAAACCTACCAAGAATATAATCTAGAAAACTCCAACTTATTGAACCATATGCTTTCTCAGAATCCATCAAGAAAATAAACTAGGTTTTTTTTTTTTTTAACAATGTATGGCAACTCATTGAAAACAACCACCTCCATCAACCAATATCCTCCCCTTAAAAATATAGATTAATTAGAGAAAACCAGTTTATCCATCAAAATAGCTAGTGTGGCTGCCAAAACATTGGTAATAAGCTTAAAAATAAAACACACTAAAGAAATAAGATGGAAATCCCTCGAATGTGTATGAAACTCAACTTTAGGGATTAGGGTAACAAAAAAGAAGAAAAAACTTTGGGGTAGGGAAGCAAAACGGTAAAACTAATCAAACATCACACAAAGATTTCTAACCCAAAGAGTATTATTTGGTCTAACAAACAAGTACCACCTTAGAAAGGCCAATATGAACAAACCAATGCTTATTAAATCTGAAACTCTTTAGACCCACAACTGATAAGAATATCTAAGAATGATCAAAAATATCAGTGGGATGAATCAAACCATCCAACTTTTTTATCTCAAACCTAGAGCACACAGAATTAAAATCACTTATAACACACAGCACCTCACCCAAAGGATAGATGTGTGCGGAGTATTTTAAATAAACATTAACCCCTCTCCCACCCACCCACACACACATACGCACACAAAAGACAAACACCATGATAACTTGGACCAAAGAAATAGAACAAATAAGTTTATTTGACATCACACCAAATCGAAAGAAGCTCACATGTTAATACTCACTGTAGGGGTAAAGCTCCAGTCACAAAGAGCATTACCCCAAAGGGAGTGAACAAACGAGTCTGAAATTTTAATAAGATTAGTCTCTTGAATCAAAACTTGAAGAAATAAACTCTCTAACCTTCTTCTTGGTCCAACTACCTAACTCGTGTACTTTAAATGTCTTAATCAACGTCAAACACCACTCATAAAGCCCCTAGCAGACATCTTTTTATAAACTTTACCACCTCTCCTAGTGACCCTAACAATCTTCTACTTTCGATCTCTCCTCCTCAATCCAATAAATTTAACCACTTCATTAGCGTCACTTAAAATGAAGGAGCATCCTAAGTGTCTAATTAACCTAATTTCCACTTTTTGATAATCAATTCTTTCATGTGTATTTTTTATATGTGAAAAAAGTAAATCGTAATCTCACCATTTAAAAGAAGAAGAGAAACACATAACAAGTCTAAATGAAATGCATTTAAATGATAATAGATTACAATTTACTTATTACGTGACACGTTAAAGAGAATCCATTCTCCTTTTTCCTTCTTAAATTTGCCGTAAAAAGCTAACTTAAACTTTGACAATTTTATTGGATCTCATCGCAATAGTACTCTAGCATCCGATTAACCAATATTACATAATCCAACATAAAATTAAAAAATTCTAAATAGAAGAAACAGTATCTCAATTATAGAAAGATTAATTTGCAACAAAAGAAAAACATAGTTACATTCTTCAAAGACAATATTAACAAAATAAAAAAACAACAAGTTAAGGATTCTTATTCATGGATCAACGATAACCATATACATCATGGCAATAGTAACAGAAGATAACCTTAAAAGTTTCATTTTTTTTAAAGAATTGATCCTAAAAAGTAAAAAAGAAAGAAAAAGAAAAGGATCTACATAATACATGTACTAGATTAATAAGCTACCATGATATATGAAAAATGGAATTGAAGATACGAGATAGCGCGAGTCTGATACGAGGAAAAGTCCGATCGGAGAAGAGAGAGGAGTCTCTTAGGAAGAGTTGGATGGTATGAACAAAGAGATTGAAGCTGCGTATTGGTGGAATGTATAAGGTGAGAGGAACAGCAGAAAAAGCCACAGCAAATATAAGTTGAAGCATAATTATAATTTTGTGTTTTTGTGACAAGAGAGAAAGAGAGGTTATGGTTAAGATGTTATGGATTGGATTTATGTTGATAGTGAGGGATCACTTTGTTTTCTCAATCCTTGTCTCGTGGAGGAGGGGAGACCGGGCAATTTAGTACTCACATGCAAGGACAAAATACCCTCCATCCATCCCTTTTACTTTTCTTATTCCACTTGATAAAAGTTTACAGAATTTTTTTTATACTCCAACACATTAATCATCTATAGAAATCTATAAAAATGTTATTAATTCAGTTCAGTAAATGATTAATTAATTTAATTTATAATTAGAAGTTAGTTAACTTAACTATATTAATTTAATTCTTTTTTATACGTGGATTAAATTAAATTTGTTATTTATTAATTAAATATTTTTTAACATGAATTAATTAATTATTTATTGAATTTTTAATATGGAATGAATTAATTTAACTATAATAATAAATAAATAAAATGTAAAAGAGGTAAATATTATAACATTAGCGGAGAGGATTTTAGATTAAAAGACAGTGATAACGATTTGAAATTGCAAACTTCTTAAAATATATCAAAAACATGATTACTTTTGATTTTTGTATTGAAATTTATATTCCAACATTTGAGAGTTATTACAAAGATTTTAAAAGTGGAATCAAATTCAAATTATACTGTTAAAAGCCCTTACAAACATTTATTTTTGTAATAGTAAAATAATTCAACTATTATGTGTTAATCGAATTAAATTAACATAAGTAACTAGTAATGTTTATTTATATTTGTGTATTATGTAAATAAATTGTTAATATTCTTTATTCTTTAAACTTCTTTTTAATTGTCACATCTATATTCTTTATTCATATAAAATTCTTTTTAATTTTTATGTTGAATTTATGCATAATCAAGAGTTCAAAATCATGTTAATTAATTTTCAAATTAAAACAGTTCATTTTATTAATTTACAATTTCATTAAATTTATGATTAGTTAATTTTATACTTCCTTTCGTTGATAAACGACACAACTTGAATTCCCACTTGATCCACACATTAAGAAGAAAAAAAATACGAAAAGTTCATATTTGAAAACATCAAAATTATGTGCAATGTAGTATTAATGAAAGAAACCCCTGATTTAATCTTTAATTTTTCATTGAAATTGATCACATATCTATAAATGTTTCTAAGAAAAATCGGGTGAAGATTTTATAATAAAGGATAAAAAAAGGTTATTTTTCATAAATTTATATGAACAATGACAGTTTTGTGTTATTAAATTTAAGGCTATTTTTGAAGTGACTTAAAATTCAGATATTTTCATTCCTTCTGACAAATCCATTTATCTATCCACATAACCTTAGTTTTAATCTAGTCTATAAGTCAATAATCTCAACTACTTTATCTGCATATAGAAAAGTGAATTATGTACAACTAACAAATAATTGCAGAGTGATACAACATTTACAAAATAAAATAAAAAATGTTGTCGAAACTCAAGGAGAAGATATGCATGCTAGCAACTTGCAACATAGCTGTCTTAACTCAGGCGAAGGATCCGAAGAAGATACAGTTGACAGTACAGACCTAGCTTCTAATAATCCAACTGATATGTTTTCCAAAATCACATCTTCGCTAGCCATAAGAGAAGCTATAAGCTTTGCACCAGCCATCCTCTCCTGTTGAACGTTTAATAATACACCAATACATTAAATACGTTTGTACCGTACATGCGGAAGGATTTACTAAACAAATTTATCTCAATAAAATTACTTTCCATGGTATTACTGTAGAACAGAGAAATTTACCTTCCCTGACTCCTTTCTCAGAGCTTTTAGTGAGATTTTGAGAAGGTCGTATACAAAAGGAAGAACTGCAGATCGTAGATGATAGACAGCTGAAAATAGGACCTGGATGCATGCTGCTCTAATCTCCGACTTTAATTCAAACTGTTGACAAAATACCAGTGTCATAATAACCCAACAAGAGTGATGGTAAAGTGTCGAGAACTATTAACTCTAAAAAAACCATACTTTCAGGTAATCAAGAACTAAATTTACAGTGGTACCTTAAGAGAATCGATGAGAAAAGGAAGAACTTGGGCTGCAAAATGCTTCTTGCAAGATTCTGAAATCTTCTGGCAAGTACTGATGAGAACATTACCCATGCACAAGCGAAAAGAGAGAGGAAGTGCAGCCACAGATTCACAGTTTTCCTCTCCAAAATCAGGACTTGAAGTCTGTTCCTTCCTATCGTTAAAGAACTGATTCATCACATAGGTGACAATGGAATCTCCTGCAGCTGCAGACTCAACAGGTTTACGAAGAAGCCACATTCAACTACAATTATATACTAAAATCCACATTTCATACAACTCAATGATACCTTTCTTTCCAATAACCCTAATTCTATCTGACATGGACTCTGTGATAGATTCCTCAGCTTGTAGTTCAACACATATCATCAGTGCTAGACAATCAATGCATCCATGTTGTACTTTAGAAACTGAAAAAGAAAAAGGGGGTGTGTCTGTCAAAATTAGTTTTAGTTCATATAAATTTGAAAGGAATTAAGAAACTAAATAGATCCAGACCTGAATCAGCATTCAGACAAGGCCATAACAGCACTGTTTCAACCATCCTTTTAATTTCATGCATCAAAGGATGCGCAAGTGACTCCCAACCTCTGACCTATAAATCCAAAAAAGCCACTTCACTGCAAACTAGCTTGAAAAGGATAATATGCTAAAACATTTAAAAAGCGAACATGACATACTAAATATTGATGGAAGGAAAACAATTACCATCAGGGATGTGCAGATTGAAAATAAACAGGCCTTTATCTTCAGTACATTTTTAGAATCAACAAACAGCTCTAATTTGGAGCAAATAACTGGGAATAAGACCTAAAGAATCAGCAGCATGGGAAGGTTAAAGTAATATCTAAAAACTGCTAATCAAATAATAAAGGTTCCTGCAGTGCCAAAACAGGATTTGTTCCGGATAGATATCTGCCAAAAAGATAACCTAGTGCAATCTAAGGATTTGTACATTTAACGCTGTAAAAATCGTCACAACCAATTATCTAAACTGACAGAAATAAGAACTCCATCAAAGCAAAAGTTTATCTCAGATGCATGATAAATTGCTTGCCAAGTTTTCAATCATGTTGTACAATGTAAAAAATTCTCAGATTACAATGTAAATAAAACAAAGGTTCTTCTACGCTTTAGGAGTAAAATACTTATGACATCCTAAAACATTCAAACTTAAATAAAATTATTCATTACTTGTGGATGAATGCGTCCACACAACTCAGCAGAAAGTTTCCGAACATCTTCAAATTCAAACTCACAAAGTGCCCTGAAACAAATTATTAGCACGTCATGCACCAGTCGTTTATAATGATGGAAGAAGATAAAGGCTATAATCATTGTTCAAATACCAACCTGCTAAGAAGGAAAGAAGCAATACACTCATAATCAAGCTCTGGGCTCCTGCTGCCTAAACCAACCATGTAAGAAGATTATGACGTATTAAAAGAAAAAAGCAACCTACGGGCAGAATGCACACACAATTACAGTAGTTTAAGCACGATACTAATCAACCTGGAGTTGATTAATCATATGTATTTGTGAACTTCGAGAAGAAAGAAATAACTAAATTTCAAAGTGTCTATACAGTCCCTAGTGGACTAAATACCCAATTTGGACCCAGAAATTTGCAAAATGTTAATCAAGGCCATCCGTTTGTCAGGATCTATTATCAAATGTATCTGACATTATTCACTTAGTTTCAAATGCATCCCAACCATTACAAAATTAAAGTCATTATAGTCCATCCCTGCAAATACCAACAGAGGGACAAATCTTGTTAACCTTTTGTAGCTATAGGGATCATTTTGGAATATTGATAGTGAGAGACTAGGTTAATACAGTCTAACAATTTCAATGACCAAATCGAGTATTCAATCTCTTTCTTACAACTACAAGGCTATCAAGTCTAGGTCCACTCAGGGGCATATCTAAACAAATTAGTGGAACATCAAATGTAAAGTAAAAATTGACTCGACTCAACGTTTCAGATTTCAGAACGCAAGAAAGTTATTACAACATTTTGATTACATAAAAGAATAAGAAAGTTGGCAAGTTTTTCATCCAAATTTGGAAAGATTAAAAATAACTACAATTAAAGTCAAAGAATCTCAGCAAGTAAAATTCAGCTATTGATTCTAAATTAATAATTTTGTAGGAACGGGAATAACGCCTTGATCGTTTAATTCACACATCAAAAAGGAGATATGAAAGCATGAATACTTACCATGCATTTTATTTTGACTGAAATGTCCATACATAACAGACGAATTGAGATCATCAAAAGTTTTCATGGGAAGCATTTTAATAATGAGCAGCGGGCAAAGATGATCAAATAGAATTCGCTGCATTTCATCATACTCGTCACTGGTGTAGGTTCTACACTCCCATTTAGATAAGAAACTTCCATCAATCCTGCTACAGAATTGAGAATGTATCAAACGATAAACCACTTAGATGACATACAGAATTACCAAGAAATCCAAATTAACAGAAGACAGGCAACGACAGCTTAGCTAAAACGACAATTACCATATAATTAGGTAATATTTTGCTACTTTTCTTTTCAAGCAACCAAAACATAGCCAAGATCAGACACATTTTTTATATAGCTTAAGCTTTAACGTTTTATAAGACCAAGCAACATAAAACAAATATGTAAGCTTCACACCCATTGTCTCCATAAAGAGCAGCATGATCAATCATTATATATTTATAATTGTTGATATTTGTAAATATATAATATTAAGAATATTTGTATGTAGAATAGTTTCACATCGATTATATAGTGTAATTAGTTGTAATCTCTCTATATAATAAAGTCTCCGTAGTGCTTTCATAACACACGGTTTAACCTAAATGTCTCTTAGTCTCTCCTAATTCAATATAGTATCAGAGCTCATCTAAGATCCATTGAGCCATCCACCATTTAGTTTCACGCTCCAGCCCTAATTCCTAGGCGTGAGAGGGGGTGTTAAGAGTCTCACATCGGACAATATATGGCCTGAACATGACTTTATAAGTGGGAGTAATCCTCACCTTACAAGCCGGTTTTGTAGGATTGAGTTAGGCCCAACTCACACATTCTAAGATGGTATCAGAGCCACTGTTCACCGCCGTCGCCGCCGCACTGTTTACCGCCGCCACTGTTCATCGGCGCCGCTACTGTTCACGAAAAAAATATATATATTTTCTCGGAAAATCGCCTTCCTCCTCTGGTTCCAGATCCGCCCTCGATTTTCGTTTTCGACTCACAGAAAGTCGTACTCTTGTTCAAACAGCCCCAGTTGTTGTGTTTTAAGCCATGGGAGATAGTGGATCTACCGGGAAAACACGGTTTAGGGTTGCCTCTTGTTAGGCTCTAGATACCATGTTGAATAATGAGAGAACAAGAGGAAGATTAGATTGAATCTGTGTGTTTGAATTACACATTGGAGCTCATTATATATAATAGGAGACATAAATGCCATAGTAATTACATAATATTCTATAATAATTACATAATATTCTATTTCCCATTTACATGATATCCTAATTACTTACAGAATATTCTATTTACATAATATAGAATATTCCGATATCTAACAGTTCTCAAACCCGATCCCAAGAGATCGGTATTGTTCAAATTCTACCATCTCTCTTTGTTACTTCTGTCCTATATGTACCTAATTGCCCATTTAATCTACTGTCAGTCAGTCGTTTAACTCCTTCCCTTAATTGTTCTATCACTTTTACTAACAGTGATGTTATTCTGCATGACCGAAGTTCGGGACAGACGATTGGCGTCGGATGTGAGTCTCAAGGCCTCTACTACTTCTCTACGTCATCTACCACATGCTCCACCACAGATTCTCCACTCATTATACATGCGCAATTAGGTCATCCAAGTCTTCCCAAGCTACAAAAGTTGGTGCCCAGTTTATCTAAATTATCCACTTTACAGTGTGAGTATTGACAATTAGGGAAACATACTCGTAGTTACTTTCCTGATCGAGTCAATAAACGGACTGCGTCCCCTTTTGCTTTAGTTCACTCCGATGTTTGGGGTCCATCGTGTACTGTGTCTACTTTTGAGTCTAGGTATTTTGTAACATTTATTGATGATTTTTCACGTTGCACGTGGCTATTTTTAATGAAAAATAGATCTGAATTGTTTTCTATTTTTGAACAATTTTATCGAGAAATAAGAACCTAATTTGCTTTGTCCATTCGTACCTTAAGAAGTGACAATGCACGTGAATATTTATCCCAACAATTTCAAACTTTTATGTCATCCAATGGTATTCTACACCAAACATCTTGCCCTCATACATCTCAACAAAACGGGATAGTCGAACGCAAAAACCGGCATCTTGTAGAAACCACTCGGACTCTACTTCTCCATGGTAATGTCCCTCTCAGATTTTGGAGGGATGCTGTGTTCACGGCGTGTTATCTCATAAATCGCATGCCCTCATTTGTCCTTAATAATAAAATCCCTCATTCAATCTTGTTTCCAAACTCTCCTCTTCACCCAATTCCTCCTCGAGTCTTCGGATCTACATGTTTTGTGCATAATCTCTCCCCTAATCTTGATAAACTATCAGCTCGATCACTAAAGTGTCTTTCTTGGTTATCATCGATCCCAAAAGAGTTATCGTTGCTACTCACACACTCTGCAACGATACCTGATATCGGCCGATGTTACCTTCTTCGAGTCTGTGCCATATTTTGCGTCCACCCAAGTCACTCTGAAACCCCTTCAGGAAAGTACTCCCACACCTCTTCCGGACGTCCCATTTCCCATTATTCCCCATCATTCTAGGGAACCTGTCCCACGAGAAACCCCTACGGTTGACCCCCCCCCCCCCCCACTTCTCGTCCACTTCAAACATATCAGCGTCGTAAACCAACGTTTGTCATACCTGTCCCTGAGGTTGTACATGTCCCTGAGGTCGTACCTGTCCCTGAGGTTGTACATGTCCCTGAGGTCGTACCTGCCCCTGAGGTCATTGCAGACTCTCCTCCGACGCTATCGCCATCACCGGATTTGATCCTGCAACCTGAGTCTGATCTTCCGATTGCCCTTCGCAAAGGTATACGTCAAACACAAAATCCTTCTCCACATTATATTGATTTATGTTATCATCATCTTTCCCCTTTGCAGTATACTTGTTTGTCCTCTTTGCCTTCTGTTTCTATTCCTAAATCTCCAGGTGAAGCATTATCTCACCCTGAGTGGAGGCAAGCAATGATTGATGAAATGTGTGCTCTTCAAAGCAGTGGTACCTGGGAACTGGTTCCTCTACCCACTGGAAAATCTTTAGTAGGTTGTCGTTGGTTTTATACAGTGAAGGTTGGTCCAGATGGTAAGATTGATCGTTTTAAAGTTCGCTTGGTAGTGTTAGAAAAATAGAGAGAGTAGAGAAAGTTTGTTTCCATCTGTAACTACTTTCTGTTATTCATAAAAGCTTTCACACAGATTACAAAGAGGTGACACCTGTTTATATAGGAACAGGGCACCGGTTACAGTAGGTAACCAAGAGGTGGAAACTGCCAGGTGGCAGTTTTCTACTATACAGCAATATCTTCTCTAATACCCCCCCCACAAACTCAGGAGGAGGCAACTACTCTGAGTTTGTGCCTAAGAGTCAAAAAAGCAGTGGAAGCTAATGGTTTAGTGAGCACATCAGCCCACTGATCCGTGCCTGGGATGTGCACAACTTGTAATTGTTTGCTAAGCACCTTTTCTCTGACAAAGAAGAGGTCAATCTCCATGTGCTTGGTCTTAGTATGCATAATAGGATTATGTGCCAGAAGAACTGCAGACTGGTTATCACAGAAAATCTGGGGAGTCTTGCAAGAGATGAATAGTTCCTGAAGAAGGGTTTGAATCCACAGCAAATCAGCTGCAGCATGAGCCATGCTTCTGAATTCAGATTCAGTGCTGGACCTAGCTACTACATGTTGCTTTTTGGACCACCAGGAGACCAAGTTAGGGCCAAAAAATATTGCAGCACCAGAGGTACTTCTTCTATCATCTGGGTCAGAGGCCCAGTCAGCATCACAGAACAGCTTAATAGTAGGTGAAGTAGAGGGTGTAAGAGCAGTCAGATGCAGGCCATGGGAGATGGTACCTTTGAGGTACCTCAAAATTCTTTTGACAGCCACCCAATGAGCTTCAAGAGGCTGTGCCATAAATTGACACACCTTGTTCACAGCATAGGCTATATCTGGCCTAGTGAGGGTGGCATATTGCAAAGCACCAACCACTGACCTGTACATAAAAGGATCAGTCAGTGGAGGTGAGCCCACCTTTGTAAGCTTGCAGGTAGATTGCATAGGGGTAGCTACAGGTGTACACTCCAGCATATTAGTCCTATGCAGTAAGTCTTTGATGTATTTGGACTGTGTGAGAAGCAAAGATTGAGAAGCAGTCTTGGTGACTTGAATACCAAGAAAGTAGTCCAGATCACCCAAATGCTTGAGAGAAAAGGAAACATTAAGCTTGGTGATGATAGACTGCAGTAAAGAGGAAGAGCTGCCAGTAATAATAATGTCATCTACATAGACAAGTAGATAGACAGTATGGCCTCCTTCAAAATAAGTGAAGAGTGAAGGATCACACTTACTAGGATGAAACTTAAGCTGCACAAGAGCTGTTTGAAGTCTCTCAAACCATTGCCTAGGGGCTTGTTTGAGGCCATAGATTGCTTTATTCAATCTGCACACCAATGAAGAGTCAGAGTGCTCAAAACCTTGAGGCTGAACCATATAAACTTCTTCATCAAGTAATCCATTGAGGAAAGCATTGTTGACATCCAGCTGTTGTATGGACCAGTTGTAGGTAAGAGCAATAGACAGAATAATCCTGATTGTAATGGGTTTAACAACTGGAGAAAATGTCTCATTAAAATCAAACCCTTCCCTTTGATGAAAACCTTTTGCAACAAGTCTTGCTTTATACTTATTAATGGAGCCATCAGGGTTTTCCTTGACACGAAATACCCACTTGCTGCCAATAGCTTGCCTATGAGGTGGCAGAGGTACAAGAGTCCAAGTGTTGTTGGAAATTAGGGCATTATACTCTGCTTGCATAGCGGCCAGCCACTGAGCACTAGCAAGAGCCTGTTTTACTGACTTAGGTTCAGCAACTGTCAATAAAACCCTAGGTTCCAGTCTAGGTTGTCTGAAGCCAGCTTTGGCTCTTGTGGTCATGGAATGATGATTAATGGGAATAGTTGATACAGGTACTGCTTTGGGAGGAATGGTGACAGAATCTGGTGCTAAATTCTCATTTGTTTGACTGACAGACTGAGAAGAGGACTCATCAGTGGCAGTAGAGGTGGTGTGCTGAAGAGATTCAGAGGGAGCAGGGCTACCAGAAGATCCCACAGGAGAGGAATGAGTACCTGCAGCAGAATGAGAAGACACAGAAGATGTAGCAGAAGGAGGACTAGACTGACTATTAAAGGGCATTGTGGGAGCAGATGAAGGACCAACAGAAGGAGAAAGAATAGATGATGGAGTGGTGAAAATAGGTAAAGGAGAGAGAGAGACATGAGAAGAAGTATTAGGAGGCAGAATAGGTTTAGTGGTGGAGAATAAATCAAGGTAAGGAAACCTTGACTCATTAAACAAAACATCCTTAGAAATGTAGACTTTACCACATGGAGAGAGGCATCTATAGCCTTTGTGAGATGTTGAGTAGCCTAGAAACAGACATTCATGAGACCTGAAATTAAACTTATGAGTAGAATAGGGTCTTAGAAGAGGAAAACAAGCACTACCAAACACCTTGAGAAAGGAATAGTCAGGTTTGATCCCAAAGAGTAAGGAATAGGGCACCTGAGAACCAACAGAAGCTGAAGGGAGTCTATTGATCAAATAGACAGCAGTGGAGAAGGCAAAGTCCCAATAGGGCAGAGGCATAGATGCCTGACTTAGCAAGGTAAGTCCTGTATCCACTATATGTCTATGCTTTCTTTCAATTACACCATTTTGGTGATGAGTGTGAGGGCAGGCAACTCTGTGGACAATGCCCAGTTCTGAAAGAAGCTTATTAAATGGTCTGAATTCACCCCCCCAGTCAGATTGAAAAGCCTTAATGGAGCAGCCAAGTTGTAATTCAACCAGAACCTTAAATTGTTTGAAAATAGACAGTGCCTCAGCTTTAGATTTCAGAAAATAAATCCAAGTGAATTTGGAAAAGGCATCCACAAATGACATGTAGTACTTGAAGCCTAATGTAGACACATTAGGAGAAGGTCCCCATAAGTCTCCATACACTAATTCTAAAGGTCTGGTGTAAGTAGTGTGTGATGGTGATGATGGAAGTCTATGAGACTTACCCATACAACAAGCAGTACAGAAAAAATCCAACTCTTTATTACTGAATGAAACATTACAACTGTTGAGTACAAGTTTAAGTGTCTGAATGTTAGGATGCCCTAACCTTAAGTGCCACTTATTTGAAGTACTAAATCTATCAACATGAGATGAAACAACAGCAGAATTAATACTAGGAGCTGAAGCCTGAGAGCTGGAACTGGTGGAAACCACAGAGCTGGACTTAGACAAGTCAATAGGAGGGAACACATACAAGCCATCAGGACCAACTGAACCCTCTAGGAGAACTTCATGAGATGCCTGGGATTTAACAAGACATTTGTCAGAGGTAAACAGAAAATAAACAGCATTATCTAGGCAAAATTGACTGACACTAATTAAATTCTTAGTAATAGAGGGAATAAGCATGAGCTTATGGAGCATAAGAGGTGTATGAGACTGTGAAGGTGACTGGAATTGACTAGTGCCAGAGGAAGTGATAGTCAAACCTTGCCCGTTTCCAATCAGGATTTGATCATGACCTTCAATAGGAACCAGCTGTTGAAGATTCTTAGGGTCATTTGTTACATGATATGAAGCACCAGAATCAGGATACCAGGCACTGTTAGCAGAGGCTGTAGATGCAGCTTGAGCAACATAAGTACTAGGTGCTGCACCAGCAGGAGCAGCTCTATAGACAGCTTGAGGCCTGGTCCAAACATGTGAAGCCTGCACAGCCATAGGAGTAGGAGAGGTAGTCCAGGCTTGATTGTTGTAGGCAGTACCATAGGTAGGCTGAAACTGCTGGTTGAATCGATGCCAGCAATTGAGAGCTGTGTGGCCAGGTTTGGAACAAACTTGGCACTGAATAGTAGAGGAGAATCTCCCACCTCTACCCCTGCCTGAACGTCCACCTCTGAAGGAACGACCACCACGAAAGTGTGAAGCATCAGAATCAGAGGACTGGACTTGTGTAGGAGACTGAGATTCCGTAGTGGCAACTACACTCTCATCAGGAGTGGATTGAGCGGGAGTAGAGTGCGTAAGATTGAGAGAAACAAGATCAGGTGTTGAAACCTTTTTGAACTTGTTTAGGCGAAGTTCGTGAGCAAGGAGAAGAATCTCCACTTCATCAAGATCCATTACTCCAAACTTACTTTCAATGACAGAAATAACAGGTGCAAAATCTGATGGAAGTCCTTCAAGAATCACATCAATGTGATGTGACGCAGGCACCGGATCTCCAATAGATGCAAGAGCATCAACAGTATTGCGAATCTTGAGCAGAAATTCTTGAACCGTGGAATTCTCCAAGGAAATCGTTCGTAACTCAACACGAAGTTGACGAGCGCGTGCTCGCGTCTGCTTCTGAAAGTAGTTAAAGAGACGATCCCAAAGCTCATGAGCATGAGAACAGCCAAGGACACGAGAGAGGATTTCACTGGATAGCGTGGATTGCAACCAAGAGAGCAACATTTGATCCTTCTGCAACCATCGCGAATACTCTGGATTGATAGATCCAGACGCACGAGCAGCATCATCAAGAAACTGAAGCGGAATTCGTGAACAAACGACGAACTCAGTGAGTCCGTGAGCGTTGATATACGGTTCGATTTGTTGTCGCCAGAGGTGAAAATTCTTTTCATCAAGTTTCTGTGCGATCTTGAGCGAGAAGTGTAGACGATTCGAATCGTCTTGCGTGTGAAGTTGCGACATTGCCGTCGCACCGGACGGAGTGCGTTCCGGAGTTCGTTCCGGCGAGTTTGGTGACGCCATCGGAGCAAGGAAGAAGATGGATCGAAGGCTTAATCTGATACCATGTTAGAAAAATAGAGAGAGTAGAGAAAGTTTGTTTCCATCTGTAACTACTTTCTGTTATTCATAAAAGCTTTCACACAGATTACAAAGAGGTGACACCTGTTTATATAGGAACAGGGCACCGGTTACAGTAGGTAACCAAGAGGTGGAAACTGCCAGGTGGCAGTTTTCTACTATACAGCAATATCTTCTCTAATAGGTAGCCAAGGGATACACTCAAATTTTTGGGTTGGATTATAGTGATACCTTCTCGTCTGTAGCCAAGATGGCATTTGTTAGACTTCTAGCCATTGCAACCATTCGACATTGGCCTCTTCATCAACTTGACATCAAAAATGCATTTTTACATGGTGATCTTGAAGAGGAAGTATATATGGAGCAACCGCCTGGGTTTGTTGCTCAGGGGGAGTCATCGAATATGGTTTGTAGGCTACACAGATCTCTTTATGGTCTTAAGCAATCTCCGAGAGTTTGGTTTGGCAGATTCATCACTATAGTACAACAATTTGGTATGGTCCGTAGTGAAGCTGACCATTCTGTCTTTTATCGTCACTCAGTCCAAGGGTGTATTTATCTTATTGTGTATGTAGATGATATTGTCATAACTGGTAGTGATGAGTCGGGAATACTCCAGTTGAAACAACATCTTTCAAATCAATTTCAGACAAAGGATCTTGGTAAACTCTGGTATTTCTTGGGTATTGAGGTAGCCCAATCTAAAGATGGTTTGGTGATTTCTCAGCGGAAATATGCTATGGATATTTTAGAAGAAATAAGTTTGTTGAACGCTAAACCAGTTGATACTCCTATGGATCCAAGTGTCAAACTACTACCCAATCAGGGGGAGCCTCTATCAGACTCGGGAAGGTATAGGAGATTGGTTGAAAAGTTGAATTATCTCAGTCACTCGTCCAGACTTTTTTTTTGCAGTCAGTGTGGTAAGTCAGTTCTTAAATTCCCCTTGTCAGAAACACATGGATGCTGTTATCCGGATTCTAAGATACATCAAATGTGCTCCAGGAAAAGGTTTAGTGTATGAAGATAAAGGACATACTCAGATAGTTGGATACTCCGATGCTGATTGGGCAGGGTCACCAATTGATAGACGATCCACCTCTGGGTATTGTGTACTTGTTGGAGGAAACCTTATATCCTGGAAAAGTAAGAAACAAATGTAGTTGCAAGATCAAGCGTCGAGGCAGAGTATAAGGCCATGGCAATGGAAACATGTGAACTCATTTGGTTAAAACAGTTGCTCAAAGAACTTATAATTGAAGAAGCAAGACCAATGACACTTGTATGTGATAATCAAGTTACATTGCACATTGCTTCAAATCCAGTCTTCCATGAGAGGACCAAACATATTGAGATAGACTGTCACTTTGTCAAAGAGAAGATCGAATCTGGCGATATCATCATAAGCTTTGTCAACTCTAATGATCAATTGGCAGATGTGTTTACAAAATCTCTGCGAAGCCCCAAAACTAATTATATATGTGGCAAGCTTGGTGCATTTGACTTATATGCTCCAGCTTGAAGGGGAGTGTTGATATTTGTAAATATATAATGTTAAGAATATTTGTATGTAGAATAGTCTCACATCGATTATATAGTGTAATTAGTTGTAATTTCTCTATATATAATAAAATCTCCGTAGTGCTTTCATAACACACGGTTTAACCTAAATGTCTCTTAGTCTCTCCTAACTCAATAATAATATTACTCCGAAAAAAAATTTGCATCATAGTTTAGGGAATTGGGTATTATAGGGTGCACAAGTCCTGCATTGTGTGATGCTCGGCAGAGTACTTAAGTGACTTGGTTCTTCCCCTTAATAAATAGCTTTTAAGAGAGGGTTCTCCAAGAGCTTGGAGACTTATTAAACGGTATCATAGTTTCTTGATGGTGGCTTGGAAAAGGGCGGCCTAGGGAGGGGCTGATCAGAAAAGCTGAGTGAAGTGTCAAATTGTGCATCCGGCGGGACACCGATCCTCAGAGGCAGTGCTATGATAGGGACTTGGCTAATATGGAATACTAGGTGAAATATTTAAGTGACATGCTTCTTACCCCTTAATAACTATCTTTTAAGGGAGGGTTTCCAAAGTGCTTGGATCATTGAACAGATGCATACAACAGGTTTTTTAATAAAGCAAATTTTATTTCTTTGAACTCACATCACATGGTGTACGCAACGGGTTTCTATCTCAGTGTGAGCTTTTAAAGTACAAATCTAACTGTCTTATGATGTGTCTGATCAGGGTATCCTATATTTAAACAGATACAGCTCTTTGGTGATACAGTTAAAGCTCTCCAGTACACAACTACAGAGGTAAAGGGATTATACTACAGCTAAACAGTTTATTTAAAAGGTTTATAGTAACACCTCTGATAACTAAAAGAGTTGTTTGAAGAAATAAGCAGTGTAACTACTTTAAAAAGGTAACACAGACTCACCCCTTTTGTTCTTTAACATGCAACAGAACATGATGCAATACAAGATCAACAACATTTGCAAGGTCCTCACTTATATAACTGAATAACTTGACAATAGCTGCATTTGATGGATCTGCAAACATCTTGTCAATCAGTGGTCCAATTAAGTTGTTCCAGTCTTGAACCTGTTGTACATCAGAATTAACAAAACAGAATATTCTTCATAAACCTAAATCACCTGTATCTAAAGGAGCATTTTTGGAACAGTTTATGAACATTTCAGAAGATATATAAAGAGCAAGCCAGAAAAAGCATCCATGTGAGCAGCAATCGTTCACAATTACATCATTGCATTGTATACAGCCAACAGAACATATACAAAATGCAAATGTACATGGGATTGCTATTTGCCAGTTGATGGGGAAGTAGGTACATCAAATAGTGAACAATTTCATATGAAAATGAGTGTCAAACCTTAACTCTTCAAGTATCGAGTTTTGTTAGACTTGGATACAGAAGAAAGCATTTAGGGAGTATACCAACTTGATTATTAAAATGGATCAGAGCAACTTCTACCAAAGAGTTATGTTTGATGTAGGCTGTAGCCATCCCAACTCTTCATAATCAAATTAAACCATGGTTAGGTGGGCCAGTGTTAAGTCATTGACCATGCAAGCAACAGTGCAACATACTTTCATGTAAGTGTACGGATTAGAGAAAAAGAAATACTCTTACATGTGCATGAAAGAACACAAGCTTTTAGGATTATATGGTTCTTGACAATATTCAAGGACTCCGGTAACACATTACTTTAGAAGTCCTAAAATGTCAAAATAATCTATTTGCATTCACAACACCTATGATATCTTAGATGTTTAGAAATTCCGAGTCAAACTAGTTGTTTTTTTATACCAATCACCTATTTGCATATTTCTTGTTCAGACTCTATATTGTGAGAAAAAAAACCTTGGATATTTCATACCCATATTTATAACTACATAATCAATCTTACACTTTTAGACCATTCTGGAACCAGCTTTAGTACTCGGGCAGTATTCAACTTTGACTCTGTCACCAAAGAAAAAAGCATAAGAACATAGTGGATCCATATTTTTAACCAACGTAGAATAGAGGTAACCTGTTAGCCTTCAAGGCTGTCAAACTTGAGATTCTAGGTAAACTCGTTTTTCTAATTTAAGAGGTAAACTCGTTTCTAATTTAAGAGGTAAACACGGATAGTAGACTCACAAGAGTTTACCTAATATTAAAAAAAATCATGCATAGCGCGTGCGCGCACACACACATTAGATAACAACAACATAAAGCAAACTTTTATTAGAAATGTAGTACTGTAGGGTACAAGCTGGGAAGTGACCTGCTATAGCAAATTCTAACCAATCTAGACAGACAGCTGTCAAGTTAGTTATTCTAATGATCACGAGTCTAACATACTTCCCTAGCAATTGAATTACATACAATCTCTTACCTTCTGATAATTTTTGATAATTTGGTCATTGATGCTAATGTTGAAGATCCTTTATCATCAGGGGGAAATTTTGATGAAGATTACAAAGATTTTGTACTTGGCTTTAATTAAGATAAAGGATTTTCAACATCATCTCCTAAACTTAGTACTTTGCTTTATTTTGTTGGTTTGCTACTTTTTATGTATGAAGTTAAAATATTAAATTTTTGTTGTCCTATGAGTATTATATAAGTATATATGCCATGTTTGGGAGTTTCTAATATTATTGTTAATATTGGGTAAAGTCTTAGTCTACGAGTTCAGTTTATGATCCGAGTTTACCTAGGCAAAATGGTTTTACCTAGAATTTCGTGTTTGACAACCTTGCACACTACCTTTATCTCCAGCTGACTGCGGAAGATCTAGGCTCTGGCTGATGTTGCTGCAAGTAAGGAGACAAACTTTTAGTCAAGCTGTGGTACCTTCACATACCAATGCATTCATAGTTTTTGAATTCTAGCTGTAGAAATAGAAGTTTACAGCTTTATGCTTTAATAAGTTCTGCTCGACAACTTTAAAAGCCCATTAGAAAGAGCAGTGAAGAAAAGAACACATACTTAAGACAGTCAACAAGTAAGAATATGATTTCAATATTCTGGTTGTGTCCTTTGAGCACTCCAATGATAGCATCGCTGGCAGATGATTGATTCTCATCCAAGGAGTATATGAGGCGAACCAATGCAGGCAAATACAATGAAGGGTCTACAAGATTAATTGAATCAGCTATGAGAATATACCACCATACAAATAGTAATAAAATTACAAAAGGACTTATGTTTGAGCGATGAGCACTAAATCTTTAGAGGATAAACAATGGGTGTTACAATGTTTCATATATGTCAGTTAACATTATATATATATATATATATATATAGTTATGTATATATATATGTATATATGTATATATATATATGTATATATATATGTATATATCTATATGTATGTATATATATATATGTATGTATATATATATATATATATATATATATATATATATATATATATATATATATATATATATATGTATATATATATATATGTATATATATATGTATGTATATATATATGTATGTATGTATATATGTATGTATATATATATATATATATATATATATATATATATATATATATATATATATATATATATATATATATATATATATATATATATATATATATATATATATATATATATGTATGTATATATGTATATATATATATATATATATATGTATGTATATATGTATATATATATATATATATATATATATATATATATATATATATATATATATATATATATATATATATATATATATATATATATATATATATATATATATATATATATATATATAGTAAAAGAAATGGCACAAATAAGGACCAAAACAAGGAATGGCAAATCATGAAGCATTTGAACAAGGAAATAAAGTAAGAGGACCAAAACAAGGAATGGCAAATCATGAAGCATTTGAACAAGGAAATAAAGTAAGAGAGGACAGAAGTGAAAGGAGAATAACACAAAGCAATGAACCTGAAAACTAAAAGGCCTGTTTGGTTTAAGAAACATTTTCCATTTTCAGAGTTTTCACCTTTAATTACAAAAATGTCAGTATGCCACATAGTACTTCTCACTTTGTTTCTTATTTACAAAGATTTGTAAAGGAAACAGGGAAAAGAGATAAAGTAGTTTTCACTGTTTCCTTTACAAATCTTTGAAGACAAGAAACAAAATGGTAGTTTTGTAATTAAACACAGACAAAATGAAAACAAACCAAAAAAAAAACATTTTCTAAAATCAAACTAGCCTATCAGGTGCAAACTCAGAAATTGAGTTTGATTATATCTCAAACACACTGCTCAACGTGAAAGCCCTCTAGACATGAGGCATGAATAAAACACGTCTGCAGTGACCACTAATACCTTCTACTTGAAATTTAATTTAGAGATAAAAGATGGAGAGGATCAAGTTAGGCACTTTGACCATTTGGACAAAAGAGGCTCCATAACCATGTCAATCATCCTTAAGCTTCAGTCAATACCAGAAGTCCCAATAATAAATTAAAAATATTAAAAAATACACCTAGAAAGCCCAATAATAGTTTTAAATTAATATTATATAGGAAATATTAAAAATATACACCTTATACTCTGTGTGTTAATCCTAACCTATCATTGGAAGCAACTTAGATGCCTGCTCACGGATCCTAATATCTTTATCTCCAAGCCGCTCAAGCAATGTGTTGGCAGTTTCTTGCCTAAAATGAACATCTCAATAATCAAATATGCAAACAACTAAAAAAATACGGTATAATTATCTGAGCAACCATACCAAGCAGAATAAGGCAATGATTTTTTTGACTCTGGTGATATGTGCAAGATCTCTGCTATAACATCCATCGCATTTCTTCTTTGTGATATGTTTTCAGAAGCAAGACGTTTCAGAACTTCCATGAGGCACATATCATCTTTGCTTCTGGTGGAGGATCATCATAAGAAAGCTCTAAATTAGAAAAGAAAAGACTTCGGACTTGAAAACTAGATTTAACTATTTTAAAGGTCCCTAAGTATTTGGGAATTTTTAAATGGTTCTCTCAACCAAAAGAATTTGCAATTGAGTCCTCGACTTTGTCAAAAATATTTAATTAGATCCCTGAACCGTTTTTTTAATTGAGTCTCTGAACTTTAAATAATTTACAAGTGGGTCTCTTCTAAACTTTTAATTTAAGTTAGGTACCAAAACTTATAAATTATTTGTATTTTCGTCCCTAAGTTCAGGGACGTAATTACAAATTATTTGAAAGTTTAAAGATCTAATTACAAATTACTAACAAATTCAAGGATCCAATTATTTTTTAGTTCAAAAACCTTTTTAGAAATATTCAAACAGTTCAGAGAGTTATAGAGCAATTAAATTAAACCTAAAAAGTATTCCTACTCAGTATCAAATGAGAAAGAATAGACTGCTTACGTTGAGCAGTACTCTGCTATCAGCATAACAACAGCTCGAGATGTACCATCATGCTCATCTAGAAGGTGAAGCAGAGGCGGTATTACAATATTTGCCTGCTTACTATTGACAAGTGCCTCTTCCTGTGAGTGATTTGGCTTCAAAATGATAGCCTTGAATATTGAAACAACACCTACTATCACATCTTCATCAGTGCAATTAAGCTGCAGACAAGAGGGAAAAGAAAATCTGATATCAAGTTCAACCGCCACTTCGATAAGAGAACCGCCCAAAATTACAACATTGACCCTTCTTTGAAATGCCAAGGGCATTATTACTGCACTTAGGGCATTGCCAACATCATGTCATTGGTCAAAAATCAGAAATGTTATTTAATTTTCAGCTATAGCAAAAATTGTAACCGAAGTCTTTTTTTTTTCGAACAATTATAATTTAGTGAATACTAGAATGCATAGGAAAGTGTTAAGAGACGTATTAGATTTAAATTGTTGTGAAAGGCATTGTTTACAAATATATCTTCAATGTATATCCTCAAGATCTTAGGTAGAGGTACCTGTGGTACTAGAACGCGCGAGATTTTCATCCCAATTTCTGACATTGTGCTTTCAAATCTCTTGCTGTCTAGACGCCCCAGTAGTAGGCCTAAACAATTCAAGAAAAACTTTGTAGTCTCCAACCCACCATCCTTGTTGTCGGCAGATCCACTAGCGTGATTATCCATATAGTACTGTATTTTTCATGGATGTGAGCAACAAAACAATTCCATCATACATAATCATATAAAGCCATGAAAAATTGAATTAACGTGGCATTGTAGCATATATTAAATTCATTGAAAGTAGCTGAGGCTCTGGTAGTCAAAATCGAGACTTTACTTAGGAATGAGAAGGGGAATTCAAGATGGTAAATCATAGGGTTGTACCACAAATCATATGTGTTGTGTGAATATAAACTCATACATATGCATATAAAATAGCACAAATAGGAAGAACCTTAAAATCACTAAAAAATACTTAATTAACTTGAACTCAAAATCCATTATAAAGTCGTACAGAATTCAGAGATCGCAAATTAACAGCTTAAGTTAGAATATTAACAAGTAGTACAACTTAACAACTCTAACTAGGAGCATACAAAGCACCCAGTTTTTTATAAATGCGAAGATATAAACACCAAAGTTAGGTAGTCAAATACTAAACACCTAAACTAGAAGTTCAAATCACCAATATCATTGACCCCGCCAAAATAGTTGCCCAAACCATCGATCTTAAACGTCAAATAGATTGTTAGTCCTACATGCTCAAATTGGATTGCATCTTTACATGCGATCACAATCGCACAAGTCATCAAATATAGTAGAATCGTGGAAGATCGCGATTTTGATTACCTTTGGATGAGGTCATACTGAAATGGGGACATGAGATGAGGCCATAATGTATTTGTGACTGGAGAAGATACCAAACTACATATCAGGCTGGAGATGAGGCCAAATTGCACCTGGATCTAAAGAGGGAGAGTAGACTGCACATGGGATTAGACTCTACAGACGGGGCCAAATTGCATCTAAGATTATGCCACTCAATGAAAAGACAAGGTGGATACTCCGGCTTAAGCACTGGCCTTTTTTTTTATATTAATATTAGACTAGAAGTCCTAATTATAAAATAAAATATATATAAATATGGAAACCAATTTGAGGAGATCGTGAGTAAATTTTATATGAAACAATGAGCTTATTAGTAGAATTTGAGAAGAAAAGAAACTGAATCTGATTTTTCAATGTTGTTGATATGGTATCTGAAGCTTTACATTGATTGGCTCCTAAGCAAGTTACAAAATCAGTTTAGCTAAACTGTATTCTGAAAACAATAATGGAACAAGTTGAATAGCTTTTAACCTTGAACTAACTATTAACAGTTAATCATAACGGAAACAGAAGCACTTTATGTGTCACTGACTCACACAAGCAAATAGTACAGCGCTTAATACTTATGATGGAAGGGAATACAATCAGCCTTCATTTTCTTTGCAAACAAGATAATTTATCTCCCTTGGAAAATATCAAACAGAAACACGATGTTATCAGACATATTGGGACATAAGGTGATTGCTGAAACTATTGCAAAATATCATTGCAGTTAACTTCTACTACATCAAACCTGAATTCCAGACAGATATTGGTCCAACAGTTCCTTGTGACAATGAGAAAATTTCAGATCTTCCAAGTGTAATAGCAAGTAATAATGTTTCCAGCAAGAAGAGAGTAGTAAATCCCCAGTCTTGAAAGCATTAGAATCTGTCTAAATGTAGCAGACAAAATAAATATGGTTCAGAGTTCTATGAGAATGAATTAAATATGAAGGAGCCATTAAAAAATGCAATGATTTCAGAACCTGCCTCGGGTTGAAAGGACCCATAGTGATCCTTAATCTCCGCCAGCCATTTAAGAACTTGCTCTAAGCCTTTGGCATGTAAAAAACGACTCTTTTTGCTCCACTGTAGTGAAAGGTTAAATAATTGAATAAGCTTGGTGCAAATTTTGACAGAATTACTGCTTAGACTACGTTATTTACATTCTAATTTCATGTTTACATGCACGTTATAAATTCTGACTAAAACAATTGAACCCATTTCTGGAACCTATGGTATTTAAAATTTTATGGATACAGATAAGAGCCCATGACAACAACCAAGGTAGTTTAATGTCAGTAGCTACTCTGAGGAAGAATGCAGATATGTCTGATGTTAAGTATGGAATAACAGGGCTAATCATAAATCATGGACATAAAATAAGCACAGGTGTTTGCACCAAAGTCAATTTGACAGGAAATGCTCCACAATTGAGCCACTAACCTTCTAAAAGTCTTGCTTATGGACTATGTAGTTATATAATGCCATCACTTTCTATTGTTCACTTATTAGATAAAATTCTCCACACTGGATACCATAACTTCATAACATGAATATATGTGTATGACATCTTGTCTAAAACATAATGATTCAGACGAAAACTCATAGTATAACTTACAGAATGGAGTCTTTGCACCAAACAAATAAGGTCATCTATATGATGCCAGAGAGTGTAGTCCCTTTCAAACTTTGACATCAACAAAGATTTCGAATCTGATTTCACTTTCTTGTCAACGGTAAGACACTGTACAACAGTGATTGCCTGATCTTTTGCTTTAGTATTAAATTTTGACTTCTTATCTTTAAGCTTGACCTCTTTTGTCAATGCCCCCGAAATGGCCAAAAAGCAGTCAGCGGCAGACACTCCAAGGCGAGATGGCAACTCAAAACCATCCTGCAATATGCTAAAGTGCAAGACATCGGTAAACAAAAATTGATGGAATAATAAGAGTGTGTGTTTGTATAGATACATGGAGATGCGAACCCATAAAAGGGGCAAGAGTGAGATATAGATTTGACAATATCAGAAACTTAAATGAATAACATGTTGCCGCAACGAAGAACAAACATGAAACAGCAGATTTACGAAGATGTACAGCTATATATGATTGAGATTGTCATTATATCCGAACAAGAATCAGTCAATCTTCTGACTGCATAGTGTAAACATCATCTAATATGTAAGAATGTAGGTCGTTAAACATACTTTACTAAAATAGTAATAATAGTGGTAGTAATTGGTAGAATTTTGATGAATGTTCAGAGCCTCAGATTAATGATACATAAAGATAAGCAAAACAAATTGACTAGCCCAAATTGAAGGTAACTAAATACCCAGACAACACAAAACATTCTCTCATGCAACAGACATTGCATAAGCAAGCCAAATAAAACACTAAACAACATTAACTTCCATCATTTACAAGGCAAAAGAGATTCAACCGAAAGGAAAATACCTTTCTTTACTCACAATTCCTGCCAAATCAGGAAGGCAAGTTGAGAGTATCTTCAATAAATCAACATACCGATCCCTTATCCCTACCAAACACGATAAAATTACACCAAAAAAGATCAAGCAAATTAGCAAACAACTTAATAATATACGATGAACAGTTTAATAGTGAAAAGTGAAAACTGCAAACTCACCACCGAGCATAGATTGATGAACAGAACTATCATAATCCACAAGGCTCCTAAGAAGGATACACCAACCAAACAACAAGTAACGATCATGGTTTCTGGTAATGATACTGGCAAGCGCTTCAACAACAGGTACGAAAATAAGCTCATCCTGAAAAAGCCAGTTGAGGAGAATCACAGCTTGGCCACCGTGCTTTGAGTCCTTACATTTCAACGACTGCGAAACAAATCAAACAAACACTGGTATTACGAAAACGAAACAAAACTAGCATTTTAAATTTAAAAAAAAAAAAAAAGGAAATTGAGTACGCTGTGGATGATTGGAACAAGGAGTTGATCGAGAGAACGGTTGTGATTGGCGGCGTCTGTGGCGAAAGAGTGGAAGAAGAATAGAGAATCGCGGAGAGAAGCGGTGGTTGTTGGAGAAGGAGAATGTGATGAGAGTCGAGAGATAGAGTCGTGGAGTTTGGTGGGACGAGCGGAGAGAAGAGAAGTGATGGAGCGTGTGAGAGAGACTGAGACGAGGGTTTCGGGTTGGGGATCCGATTTCCATAGCAATTCTTTTTCTCTACCGGATGATGATGCCATAGTGTTTCTTCCCAAGTTGTGGAGTACGGTTTCTGCTACTAGCGGCTTCTCCAATGCTAAAACTAAAATGGAGTTTTTAGTTTTTTCCGGAGGTTTTATATATCTATCTTTGTGTATTGTTAAACGTGATTAATATTGTGAATGAAATTTTTTTTGGCTCTCTCTCTTATCTTCCTTGCAATTGTCATTGTCATCACAGCGTGAGATGAAATATGAGATTCATCTCTAATATGGTATTATTTGTGATAACGATCTTTCACGCTTTCCTCCGAATCATTCTTTAACTCATCAGTGTTTTCATCTTCATCTCTCTAAAGCTTAAGGTTTATCGATGGAGTCTGGTGAAAATCATGAATGGGTGATTAAAGGCACTCATCAAACTCAAGATATCGCCACAATTTTTGCATCTTCCAAAGCTAACAATGCCTTCGGACCTAAACTCTCGATCAAACTTCAAGAAAATGACTATTTTCTCTGGAATCAACAGGTTTAAAGTGTTATTCTCACTCAAAAGATGCACAAACTCGTGGTTATTCTGCAGATTCCGGTAAAGTTCAAGACCGCTCAAGATAGACTTACATTTACGATTTCTGAGGAGTATGAAGCTTGGATCGTTCAAGATCGAGTTATTTTCATCTGGTTGTTATCAATAATTTCTGAATTCGTTCTACCTAGGGTTCTTGCGTGTAAACATGCCTTTGAAGTTTGGGATACGATTCATCAATACTTCAATGCTCAAATGAAAGCCAGAGTGTGTCAATTGCGTGTGGAGCTGAAATTAACAAAGAAAGGCAACAGACCAATCATTGAGTTTGTTTTACGCGTCAAAGCTATTGCAAATTCTCTGCTCATAGTTGGGGATTCCATTATAAAACAGGACCAAATTGACTTTATACTTGAATGACTTCTAAAGGAATATAATCCTTTTGTGATGCAGATGTGTGGAAGTTCTATTACTCTCAATCTTTCTGACGTGGAAGCGCTTCTATATGTGCAGGAAGCGCAGTTAGATAAATTTCGCCAAGAATTGAATAGTAGTAAATATTCCTCATACTAATCAAGAAGGTCATGGCTCCATAGGAGCTTTCTCAGGCAATCGAGGAAAAGGTGATGGGTTCACTCGTGGCAGAGGTCATGGAAAAGGAAGACAGTCCATTAGTAATCTTCCTACATGCCAGCTCTATGACAAGTATGGACATGTTGTTGCAACCTGTTGGCGTCATTTTGATGAGAATTTTGCACCTTCAGATACCTCCAATACTCAGTCTAATTCTACAAATAGTGTTACTGCCAACCAAGAAGCTACTCAAGACACGACTTAAAACAATTAAGCAGTGGCTATGATGGCTACAACAAAGCGTGCAGCTGCTTATACTCAGGAGTATTCTCTACCAGCAGAACTTGAATCTCAATTTGGGTTTGCTGACTCTGGTGCTACTCGTCACCTTTCTCCATCTAATTTGCTTTTACAAAATAAGAAGTCTTATATAGGGTCCAATAGAGTTTATGTAGGAAATGGTTAAACCCTTTGTTAGAATAAGATTTGATTCTGTAAATATACCTCTGAGTTTTGATTATAACAACGAGTACGTTTGTATGAACAATTTTGATACTCTAATGTTTGTTATTTTTATTATTTAACAAACAGGTTTTATTTTTTATGAAAGGCATTGCCAAGTGTTGTACCCTAAAATTTTCCCTTTCATATTTCTTCAAGACATTCTCATGAGATCCTTATTTGCTCAAGGTGGCTCAAGAATTGATCAGACAAATTATCCTCCTAAGCAATGGGTCCATAACTAGGGTTTAGTATTTCTCAAGGAAGATTGGGTTTCCAATGCCCCGAGTAGTTTTCATGGTTCTTCATGTGTAATCAAGAATGCATGTGCCAAGTTTCATGCATTGCATCACTAGTTTGTTCAGTCAATTGTCCAGATGATGGAAAATCAACTATATTGGGTAAAAAGTCAATTATGGTAAACATACAGTCAAACCTCAAGATTTTTGGTCAACGTCAATATTTTGAAGTGATATTCATCATTTGATCAATGGTTGATCATGATTCCTCAATAAAATCCCTCAGATCATCAAAATTCAAAAGTTGCCAAATTAGGGGTTCCTTAGGAGAAGTCAACTAAACTTTGACCAAGCATAACTTTCACATGTTTCATCAGCTTTTCCCCAACCAAATCTTATTTTAAAGAAAATTCAATTCTCTTCAACTTTTTATCTTTATGCTCAAGTCCAAAAAATACATCATTTGAGAGATATAAGCCAATACATTATAGGTCATTTCAAAAGTCCACAAAAAGACACTTTTTGTCAAGGAAACTTACATCAAGATAAACTATTCAAAAGAAAAAATGAGAAACATGGAGCTTGTAGATAATATCTTGAGCTTTCCAAAAAGTCCAAGATCACATTCAAAAGATAAAAATTGAGTGAGCTATGGCCATTGCAAGTTGGGAAATTTTGAGCAAATGCATAAAGTTCAAAGTGAGCAAGCTTGATATTTTGGACTATTGGGCCATGGTTTTGAGGTCCATACGTGTGTTATACTCTTCATACACCTAAGAATTCACTCATACACCCTTTGGCCTTATTTTATTTTAATTATTTTAATTATTTTTTATTTAATTCATTAATAATATAAAATAAATAAGATAAAAATATATCTTATTACACAAGAGTGTAAGCCCATCTGTTTTTGCCATAAAAATTCTCTATATATTCAGATATCAAGACAAGAACAAAGGACATGAAATCCTTGCACCACAAAATTGTCAAAAAAACATCAAAATTTTCCAAGAACCCTAACTCTTTAAACCCCTATTTTCAAGCCTCCTCACCACCAAACATCCATTCCATTCACTTCCAGGAACATTGAAGGGTGAGATTGGATCAATTATCATGATCCAAAGGACCTGAACCAGCATACATACACCATCATTTTTGCATTATTTCATGATTCTTGTATTTTTGTTTTCATGATGTTTTAACGCACACTAAAACTAATAACGTGCTTCTGAGATGCTAATGTGCAGGTTTGAATCATCGCATGAGTCCCATGTTATCTGAATCATGAATGGCCATGATCAAACTGATTCATGTTATTTTTACCATACCTCACAAACCAGGACGAATTAGCCTTCAAAAATTCCCTCATTGAATTCGCAGCCTCTGTTTTAGGGGGGTAAGACATGGTTGGATCGTTAATGCTTTGTTTTTTGCAAGTTTTAAAAAAAGGGGCTTACCGGAGAAGACGACCGGAGCTAGGGCTCCGGCCTGTATATTTGATTATATATATATTATATATATATATATATATATATATATATATATATATATATATATATATATATATATATATATATATATATATATATATATATATATATATATATATATATATATATATTATTTCAGTTGTATTAATGGAAGTATCATCACCCCAGTGGTTAAAACGCGCGCTAAGTCATTTCTCCCTCTGGTCACAGGTTCAATCCCCGATTTTGCTATTTTTTTTGCAAGTTGATTATAAAACATGTTAGATGTGTATCCTAGCACAAGCACGCACTTGAATTGGTGGTATGCGTGTTGCATGAAGGTCTTGGGGGGCATGAGTTCAACACTCATCTCCAACATTCTTTTTCTCCATTTTTTTACTAACATTATTTTCTTTTTCTTAACCCTAATTTTTACTAAACCCTAATTATCTTTTAATCAACATTAAAACAAATTAGGTTTAGTCTCTTTCTCATGAATTAATTTTGATTTTTTATTTATTAAATTAATTAGGATAATTAGCTTCGATTAATTTAATTATCCAATTTTTTCGATTAATTAAAATCAACTTAAACTTTAGGGTTTGTTTAATTTAATCGCTTAATCAGTTTTTTTCAATTAAAATCAATTAGGTTTAGGTTAAATCATCAATTATTTTCTCATCAAACAACTTCTCTGTTTCTTTTCCTTTTTACTGTTTCGCGCGCTTTAGCATTTTCGCAGTAGTTTTTCCTATTACGTAATTGCTACAGAATGTAATAGTTTAATTAGGGTTTTATTTGATTTCTTTTTCCCCCAATTTATGTGGTTTGTATCCCCTTTTCCGAAGCCTTGTAATAGTTTAAGTTTACTTTCCGCACCTTTACTTTTCTGCTTTACTGTTTTTCCTTATTACTACTAGTTTAATAGGATTGTATGGTAAGATCTAAAACGAAACATAGAAAACCCTAAATCCAAGATAAAATAACTGAATTCAACACACCATTCACACACGCACCTCTAGGGTGACCCCACTTGTTGCCTTTCAATTAAACAGTCATGTCCCTTGAAAGTGGGGACGCTTTAGCAAAGACCCTCGATACAAAATATCATAGTCCCTCGATGACCCTTCGATGTTGTCTTTCGATAAATGATCTAGTCCCTTACGATAAATTGCTAAAGCATCCTTACAAGTTGTCTTCGATGACTGTACGATGACCCATGCCCGTCTCATCACATCCAATAGATGGGGCTTCCTACTAACTAATGGTATGGTAGCACTATCTAAAGAGGAGGAAAATAACACGAAACACTTTTGAGTAGGTAGATAGCTCGTAACCGCTTGTTCACTAAAACAAAACATTTTCACAAACACTTTTTCTAAAATATTTTAAAAACAAATATTTTGTGTGCATTCTCAACTGATACGAGAATCATTACAAAGTTGCCGAACTTAGGCATTTTTCAAAATATTTTCAAATACACGAATACAAAGTATTTTCAAACAAAGTGAGCTAGAAATTAAGAGCCCATAGATAATTGTTGTACCCCAAAATTTTCCCTCTCATTTATCAAGTATTTTCTCACAAGATCTCTTTTGATTCAAGACTGCACTAGGGTTGATCAGCTCAAGACACCTCCTCAAGCATTGATGACTGAAAATTAGGGTTTGGGATTGCACAAGGATAATTTAACTTTTAATTCCTCATATGACTTTCATGGATCATTTTGGACTCTCAAGTTTTCTCATGTCAAGTTTCAAGTCTTGGATCACATTTTTTGCTCAGTCAATTGATCAGTTGACCTAAAAATTAGTTGTATTGGGGAAAAAGTCAATTGTGGCCAATTTACAGTCAAACTTCATAATTTTTTATCCATATCAACATTATGAACTCATATATGTCATTTGATCAAGTTTGGACAACAATTCCTCAAGAAATCTGATCAGATCATCAAAAGGGCAAAATGGTCAAAATTAGGGTTTTGACTGAGAAAAGGCAATTTCTGATTTTTGACTTAGAAAATGGTTGATTGGTTGGAAACAAGGTCTCGAGGATTCAATTGCATCATTTTGACCTAATGGCATGACTCAAAATATTGCTCGAGGTCAATTGATTGATAGTTGATTTTCAGTCAGCTAATCAAAAGTCAATTGCACACTAAAAAGTCAAACTTTGACTTTTTGGTCAAAATCAAGTGTCAAAGATCACAATTCATCAAAACATGTCAAAATATGAAACTTGTTCATCAAGAAATCAAAAAGTCAAGATTTCATTTTAAAAAGTCAAAATTTCCAAACTTAGAAATTTTTCTAAGTGTTGAAAACTTCATATTTTTTCACAACTTTGAGCCAATTTTTCACCATGATGCAAGACGATTCAAAGGAAACTTTCAACATGAAAGTTGTAGATCTCAATGAGATATAAAACATTTCTGAACACAACTCCTCCTGGAAACTTATGGATTTCAAGTTATGATTTTGTGAATATATGTTCATGAAACTTGGAAACTTAGTGAAATTTTGCCCTAGTTTAGGCAGGATTTTGACCTAACTTCATGGCAATTTTTCACATAGTTCCAAAGGGAATTTTCAAAAGTTAACAACATAGGGATTGTAGAGGATGTTACAAGCTTTCCAAAATCTCCAAGAACTCATTGAGATCATGCTTGAGCTAAGAGAATCGAAGAGATGAAATTAGGGTTTCATTCTTGATTTACAAGGCAGAATTTGTGATGAACACTTGACCAATTCATAGCTAGGCTGTATAATCCTTGCTTTACAGGCCTCAAACTTGTTTGTCACTCCATAATTAAATGTTTACATAGCTATTAGAGCTTTAATCCAAGCACTTGAGCCTTTATCCAAGTTGCATTTCCATTTATGGCACAAAGTAACCATTCCATTCTTGTAAAGAAGCTTTAATCACAAAGTCAATGCATAAAGATTTTCACTTGTTCCTTCTGATCACAAGTAATGTCAAAGGCAAAAGCAACATGTCTAGTGCCTCCCATAAACTCAGGCCATGCTTGTACTTTGTCTTGAAACCATATTTCCACTTTTCTTCAAAATCAAGTAACATAGTCATAAGTCTATATCTTGTGCTTCTAACCCTCTCAAGTGATAGAACATTTTTCATACATATGCACAAGTTGTTTGCAAGCTAACCCACAAATACACAAGCTCTAAAACTCCCCCAAAGTCATATTTTCATATCAGACCTCCATTATTGCATATTCTGGCCAGAAATCCCAAAATCAAAAACTACTTGTGCGTTACTTGGCCTTTTGCTTCCAAAAGCTTCCAAACATCATACACAAGCCATCCATTTCCATGTTACACGACTGTAACACAATCTTCACCCACTTCCAAGTTCAAAAATAGAGCATCACAATTGGACTTCTCCAGACCATTCCAGCCACTTTCAACTTAAGCCAACCATTGCATTAGCTTCCTAGAGGTCCAAGGAAGCTAACATGATCATTACCATCACTTGAAACAAGCTCAAACTCATTTCACGATTTCCAGTTTTGAGGTATTTTTCTTGAACTTCTATCTCATTATTTAGGCATTGTTAGTTTTGCATTTGTAAAGATAGAATATATATATATATATATATATATATATATATATATATATATATATATATATATATATATATATATATATATATATATATATATATATATATATATATATATATATATATATATATATATCATTACCCTGAAACTATACATGTCCATAGATTTCATTTATGTTGCTTGATTGTGGAGAATTTTTAGTTTGAACTTGCTGAAACATTTAGGTCAGAATTTGGTACTTTCATAAATTCATCCTTATCTTTAAATGTTAGCTTAAATTAGTTACTTGGTTGGATTCGTGGTAAAAAAGTGCACAAGTTTTGTGTTTACAATTTTGAAAATGGTTGAGGAATGAGCAAGTTACAGATCCTTTGGCTGGAGGTTGAAGATGAAGTATAGTCAGGGTGAAATTTATGTTATGTATTTTTTTATGCCAATGTTAATGGATGTACAGCCACCCCAGTGGCAAAGGTAGCGCGCGTGTATGCATAAAGTCCAAGATTCAACATCCAGCGCTACCTTTTGGTGTTATTTTTCACATTTTCCCCTTTTTTGTTTCCAAACAATGCATGGGCCTCCTGTTGGGCCTAATCTTCTTTTTGCTAGCTTCTAACTCCGTGACTATGTTTACACTCCTGGCCCTTTTTATTATTTCACTTACTTTTTCTTTATTTTTTTTCTTTTTCATATTACTTTTATTATTATTATTATCATTATTATTTTTATTAATAGAAAAATCCAAAAAATATTTATTTTATTATTTTTACACTCATATTTTATTTTTCTTTATAAAAACTAAAAAGAACAAAAACAATTTTCTTAACAATTCAATCTCTTTATTTTATTAATATTTAGATAATTAGGTTTAATTATTATATTATATTATTTTCTTATAAATTAAAATTAATTTAGAATTTAGGTTTATTTTAGTTAAGTAATTTTTATATTATTCTTAAAACTTTTTCATAAAAAACCCTAAAAAAATACTTTTTAATTTAATTTCCTTCTTAATTAGTTTTATTTAATTTTCACTAATCATTTTCTTAATTAGGTTAAAATCCTTTCATAAAAATTCAGACAAAGATCAATTTCCTTTCCATTACATACTTGTATATTTATCCATTTTTATACATTATTTATTCAATTATTTGTATATATTCAATATGGTTGTAATAGTTAATTAGATTTAATTTTCTTGCAAAATCCACATTTGTAAATTTGAATAGCCCTATTGATGTAATAGCTTAATATTTTTATTTTCCGCAATTTAATGCTTTATATATAAATGCTAGTAAATTAGGATTTGTATGAAAAGATTAAAATCAACAAGTTAGCAAACCCTAATTCAAAACAAAACAATGCATGTAAATCAACACACTTGCACACTTACACCCTTGGGATAAATCCACTTTGTTGCCTTATGAAAAATGGTCATGTTGTGCATGTGGAATATCTTAGCAAAAGCAATCAAAAAATACAAGATCATAGTCCCTCGAAGACGCTATCAAAGTTACCTTTCAAAATGATCTTAGTCCCTCAAAGAGAATTGCTAAGATATTTCACAATATTGTTATCATGGCTATACGATGACCCACTCCCGTCCCTTTACATCTAAAGATAGGGATTCTTACCAAATCAATGGTAAGATAACAATATCAAAGTAAAGGAAGAAATGAACTAAGACTTTTGAGTAGGTAGATTGTTCCTAGTTGCTTGCTCAATTTCAAATCAAACATCCTTGTTATTTTCAAAACAAACACCAACACTTTCAAAAAACACTTTCAAAACATCTTTCAAACTTGAAACATTTTCAAAAGCTCAACACTTTGTATACGTTCTTACGAACGAGAACTATTACAAAGTTTGCCTAAACGATGGCGCCTTTTCAGAATAATTTCAAAAACCACACAAAGCATATTTTCAAACAAAAGCAAGTGATCTAGCAAGCAACTAAGAGCCCGTAGATAACTACAGATGAAAAGGGTGCTAATACCTTCCCTTTTCATAATCTACCCCCCGAACTCAAATAATCTCAAAGGTTTTTCCTGTTCTTCTCAGCCTTTCCTTTTGGATAAAATAAAAGTCGGTGGCGACTCTTGCTAACCGCAATATTTGCAATAAAACGCAAAACACCCAAGTCAGTTCTCCCACCGTACCATAAAACTGGCGACTCTGCTGGGGATAAACTTAAAAGTGAGGTTACCTTAGGGCTAGATCACCTTTATTTGCTTTCATTGTTTTACTTGTATGCTTTATATTTTGGTTCTTTGTTTGGGTTTAAATCCTCTACCCGGATTTGGAATACCTTATAGGTAAGTAGCAATACATTGTAGAAATTGTACGGGGTATATCGACATGGTCTAAGCAATAACTACGTTAGTGTGACATATTTGTGGGTACCGGTATCCCTTGAGTAGTCAAGGAGAATACGGGGCCGCTGAGTGATGTCATGAAGCACTAACTGACTTTAGAACCTTTACTTGACCAACTTGGCCATTAGGACGTAGTGAGATGACCGACTTTGGTGCAGTCTGAAGTTGGTAGATCCTCGATACTACACTTATTGAGGATTGGCTTTTTGGGATATTTAGGTCGCCATTAAAGAGGCTTGCGCTGAAACAATGCCCGAGAAGACAAATCAGTGATATTGAGCTCCCTTAGAACCCGGTTACTATTGCTAGGACAGGTTTGAGCCAACTAAACTTCAAGAGGGTACTTAACTATAAGACTCCATGCAAGCCTAAACCTAAGGACTTGTTTGTTTTGTTTGTATATATATTTACTTGTACATAACATCATAAACATCATAACATCATACTCATACTCACTAACCATTTCAAGGATTTTGGGGATTTATCTTTGTTCTGTTTTGTAAGACATGGATTCTATTTGCAGGAAAACCATTTAAGTCAATCTCGTGAGGATCCCTCCTCAACTTAAAGAGTTAGCATCAAGGGTTCCTGAGAATTCTCCATTTACCGAAAGACATGGTCACCTCCTAAACTTGGTTACCTCCAACACTGATGAAGATATGATGAAGGTGTTCTTCCAATTCTTTGATCCTCTACACCATTGCTTCACATTTCTCGATTATCAACTTGTGCCAACTTTGGAAGAATTCTACCAACTCTTGAGGATCCCATTCTCAATTAACTACCCTTCAACGGTACAGAAAGAGATCCAAAACCAAAAGAGATTGCTCAAGCCCTACACTTGCAACAATTTGATATCACAACTAATTGGGAAACAATGAGTGGTGTCAAAGGTTTCTTAGCCAAGTTCTTGTTTGAGAAAGCTCAAGATTGTTGGAATTCATTGGACTTACAAGATTTTGAGGAAATTGTGGCCCTTCTCATCTATGGGATGGTTTTTTTTCCAAATCCTGACCAACTCATAGATGTAAACGCCGTCAAAATCTTCATGTCTGGTAACCCGGTGCCTACTTTGTTAGGAGACATCCTACATTATTTTCACTTTCGCACTATGAAGAAAAGAGGTATCCTAATGTGTTGCAGTCCTCTCTTAGAAATATGATTTAGTTTGCATCTTCCCCAATCTGTATTGAAGAATGAGCAAGGTTCAAGGTGGTCCCATAGGTTGATGACGCTCAGACATTTAGATATTCATTGGTGTTCCCGATCCTTGGAGAATGTTACTATCGTCGACCGTTATGGAGAATTCCCTAATGTGCCCTTACTTGGCATTAGAGGAGGTATCACTTACAAACTCTGCTTGGCCTTACGACATTTTGGTTACGCCCGAAGGGATGGTCCCCATGAGATGTTTATCCAAGGAGTGGTATTTGACTACGAGAATGACAATCAAGGTTACCGCCAGAGGTTTATCCGAGCTTGGAGGATGTTGAACAAGGTGGATAGCAAGACACTAGGACACAAGAATTACATTCCCCTTGAGCCTTACCTTAAGTGGGTACGAGTTCGTGCTCAGAAACTTGTGATGCCTTATCCCTCCATCTTACCAGTTATCATGGAGCATGTGGTCGAAGGAGATGTTCCCTACACTATCCTCCATCCCGACACGCCTACCTCTCTCGAAGACTTGCAAAAGGGTTGGATCCAACTGAAGGAAGAACGAGATACTTTCGAGGCTTAATTATATGCTAGTGAGAAGAGGGTCTTGGAGCTTACAAAGCAGCTACAAGAAGAGAAAAATGTGAACGCCTATCTCGCACCAAAGAGGATGCATTCAGTCTTTCTATCTTAGAAAGTTATTTTGTAAGCCCAAGAGGCATGATGTAATCTTTCTTGTTTTGTTTAATGAAAATTAACGTTTGTTCATTCTTTTGTCTATACAAATTTAAATCTCATTAATTCTTGAAATCATTTGCATGTACATATTCCATGCATCATAACATGACAGGTTTTTACATAACAGGTTTCCTTATCTTTCTGCTGTTTATTTCAACAAGATGGATCTAGAGAAAACTGAAGGATCTCCAAGCCCAAAATTCTCAGCTTCAGGAAACTCTACTCGCCCTAGCCAAGGGGCAGTAAGATATGATGGCTTTGCTGGACGTTAAGAAGAAGCCAAAGAAGAAAGCTCTACTCAACACGGGTAGAAGGTTCAAGGAGACAGTCCATCAAATCCCAGTAGGAGGAGATTCATCTGAAGAGGACGAGAACCAGATTGGTAAAGTCAAAAGTACTCAGGCTGACTATGCCAATGATCAAGTATCTGATGATGATTATTTTGACGAGCAATATCCACCCGCTGATATCAAATACAAGCAGTTAGAAGACAAATTGAAAGCTGTTGAAATCCAGACCGTCCCCGGTTTAGATTTTGATGATTTGGGTTTGATCTCTAGGGTAGTCATCTCCCACAAATTCAAAATACCAGTCTTTGCAAAGTACAATGGAGTTTCTTGTCCAAAACTCCATTTTAAATCTTATGTGCGCAAGATACAATCGCACATTGTTGATAAGAAGCTCAGGGTTCACTTCTTCCAAAAGAGCTTGAATGGAATGCAACTTGAATGGTTTTATCAGTTGGATGGATCCCGTATCAATACTTGGGAGGATTTAGCTACTGCATTTTACCATCAGTATCAGTGCAACGCCGACTTGGCACTAACGAGGGTTCAATTACAAGATATGACCATGGTAAAAAATGAAGGATTTAAGGAATATGCACAAAAATGGAGAGAACTTGCTAGTAGGGTCCAACCGCCCTTGACTGATAGGGAGCACATCAACATGTTCATGGGCACTTTATCTGGTCCTTTCTTTAATCTGTTGGTCGGATGCTCTTATTCTGGTTTTACTGAATTGATCTTAACCGGTGAAAGAGTTGAAAGTGGCATAAAAAGTGGGGAGATCTATGTGGCGTATACCTCCACTTCCAATCCTATCAAGAAACCTTTTGTTGCAAAAAAGGAAGTCAATGTTGTATACGGGGCAAGGGCTCGTACCAAGAAGAATGATGATCCATCTGTAAATACCGTCTAAATCTCCAATCCAACTCCTACTCCGAGACCATCTATAAATCATCAATGTTTTGAAACTCCGAGAAGACAATTTACGAGGTTAGACATGTCATTGTCTCAAGCCTTACAACATTTGCTCAAGGATAATTTAGTGACATTGCACGATCCTCCCGCCAACCCTGATACCTCGTCACTGAAATATAATCCAAATGCTAAGTGTGCTTACCACTCGAGCAGCCCCGGGCACGAGACTGACCAGTGTTGGGCCTTGAAGAACAAAATTCAGGATTTGATTGACAATAAAACTATTGAGTTTGATCCTCCTCCAACACCGAATGTAATTACCGCTCCAATGTCGAAGCATGACAAGAGTGTTAATGTTGTTGAAGATGTAATTTTTGTTGCCTCTGTTGAAGAATTGACTACTCCGCTGAATATAATCAAGAACAATTTGTTGAAAGTTGGGATCTTCCCTGGCTGCGTAAAAGATTGTGCGTGTTGTACAAGACAACTCAATGGATGTGAAGGGCTAAAGAAAGGCGTACAACGCCTGATGGATACCCATGAAATTATATTTGAGAAGACTCCACTTGCCAAGAGTTTGATTAAAAAATGTGAAGACCTCTCCATTATTACCATCTCAAACAAGCCTCTTAGGATCACCTCCAAAGGTCCTATTAGGATTTCAAATGAACCCACTATTGCTCCCTTAATAATTACCAATCCTGGACCAGTTCCATATTCTTCAAACAAGGCAGTGCCATGGAACTATGGTGTTGAGGTGTTCTATCATGGGATTAAATAAGATGCTTGGATCGAAGAAGGAAAAGATGACAATGTCAGTAACATAGCTGGCTCAAGCAAAGTAACTAGGACTGAGAGAGTATTTTCACCCAATATCTCCCCACCAGTTGTTATAAAAGCGTCCATCCGCATTACTGTTGCCAAGCCAAGTACCAATACAAGAGGAAAGGAGAAGGTTGTTGAACCTGATATGATTGAAGTACCCTCCAAGGATGTTGCTGATGGAGAGCCCTCCGCTCGTGAGATGGACGAGATCTTGAAGATCATAAAAAGAAGCGACTTCAAGATTGTGGAACAATTGGGGCAAACCCCTTCTAAGGTTTCAATATTGTCGTTGCTGCTTTGTTCTAATGCCCATGCTCGAACATTAATTAAGTTCCTGAAAAAGGCTCATGTCCTCCATGAGACAATAACAGACCAATTTGAGAATTGTGTGGCTAGCCTGACAGTTGACAACGACTTGGGATTTTCAGATGCCGACTTAACATCGCTTGGGAGAATCACAATAAAGCTTTACGTGTTTCTGTCGAGTGCAAAGGGAATACCTTAGCACATGTGCTAGTCGACACTGGTTCTTCTCTAAATGTATTACCCGAGGGGGTATTAGACCTCCTAGACTGTGAAGGGTTAGTCTTGAAGCCAAGCGATATCATTGTAAGGGCATTTGACGGATCAAAGAGGACTGTTCATGGGGAAGTAAATCTTCCAATCAAAGTGGGATCTCAAATATTCAACTCCGCCTTCTATATTATGGATATTCGTCCTGCCTATTCTTGTCTGTTAGGCCGCCTGTGGATTCATAAAGCTGGGGCAGTAACCTTAACTCTCCATCAGAAACTCAAATATTCAATCAAGGGAAGAATAGTCACCATCTATGGAGAAGAAGAGTTTATGGTAAGTCACCTTAACTCGTTCAAATACATAGAGATGAATGGGGAATTCATTGAAACCCCATGTCAAGCCTTTGAAGTCGTGCCACCAATGGTTGCTGCTACCAAATGTTCTTCTGATGAGTCTAAAGCTGTTAAGGCCACACCGAATATGGTTTCAGACATGGATGCCCGTGCGGCAATTGAAGAAGGAAACTGTGATACTTGGGGGCAACTCCTTGATATCCCATTTTAAGCGGACAAGTTTGGTTTGGGCTTCAATGTCAAAGCTCAGAAGGAAGTGAGGCGTGCTCGTGTTGGAAAGCCACCTCTCCACATTGGAAGCCATGAAGTCAATGCCGTAGGTGATTCTGATGAAGAAGTTGTATTTAAAGATTGGGTATATCCAACTACAATGGATCTGAAGAATTGGCATGCAAAAGACTTCGTGCCCATCTCCTTTATTGAGGAGTAATCTACTTATTATTGTCTTTCTTTCAATTCAAGAACATGTTGTCTGTAATATTTTAACAATGACTTTTAAGCCATGTGCCTGGCCCGGAGCACTTTGGTCAATTTGTCAAGGGTTTTATTTATGTTCATCTAATCATATGATCATTTAGTACATTGGATTCTTTTGCATTCAAATATTTATGTTTATTGTCTTTCCTTTCTTTCAAATACATTTTCAAAAATAGTCATGTATCTTACATGCACACACACACACACACACACACACACACACACACACACACACACACTTGCAGGTCCTCATCCACTATGGATCCTATTGCCAATGACTACTATTGCCGACTATGACTTCAAATGTCCAATCAACCAAGTCGAAGACGAAGATGAAGAAGATTGTGAAATACCGGGAGAACTAGCCAGACTTCTATTACAAGAGGAAAAAGTTATTCAACCGCACAAAGAGTCAGTTGAAGTCATCAATCTGGGTACGAAGTTAGATAAGAAGGAAATTAAGATCAGCGCTAATTTGGAAAGCAGTGTGTGATACGGTGGGAGAACTGACTCGAGTCATTTGTGTTTGATCGCAATTGTGCGGTTAGCAAGAGTCGCCACCTATTTTTCTTTTATCCAATAAGGAACCCCAAAAAATCACAGGAAATACCTTTTGAGATTACTTCTCGGGTTCGGGGGGTAGATTATGAAAAGGGAAGGTTTTAACACCCTTTTCATCCATGGTTTTCCATGGGCTCTTAGTTACTCACTAGATCACTTTCTTTGTTTGAATGTGCTTGTGGTGTGGATTTTGAAAGTATTTTGAAAATGTCTTTGCAATGGTTCTCGTCTCTATAAGAACGCATACAAAGTGTTGTTTCGAAAAATAGTTCAAAGAGGTGTTTGTGTATTGTGTTTTTTGAAGGTGATTTTGAAAAGATGTTTTTGTAATAGTTCTCGTCTCTATAAGAATGTATATAAAAAGTTTTTGTCTTTTGAAAAAGGTTTTAATATGAAAGCGTTGGTGTAAAATGTTTGGTTGTGAGCAAACGAGCAATTAAGAGCGAATCTACCTACTCAAAAGGTCTTAAATGTTCTTTTCCTCCTTTAGATGTTGCTATCTTACCATTGATTTGGTAAGAAGCCCCATCGTTGGATGTGAAGGGACAGGCGCGGGACATTTGTACAATCATAGAAGGCAACTTGTGAGACGCTTTAGCAATTTTCGTAAGGGACTAGATCATTTTATCAAATGCAACATTGAGGGACATCGAGGGACTACGATCTTTTTTTATCGAAGGGTCTTTACTAAAGCGTCCCATATTCGAGGGACATGACTATATTTCCGAGGCAATGAGCGAGGTTACCCTAGAGGTGTGCGTGTGAAAAAGTGTGTTTGATTCAAGTTATTTTGTTCTTTGATTAGGTTATCTAGCGATTGATTTTGAATCTTTGCATGCACGCCTAATTACTATACAATATATGGAAAACAGTAAATTGCGGAAATCGAAATTCTACGCTATTACAGAGTTTTCGAGAATGGGAGTACAAATTTATAAATGGGGATGGAATCATGCGATTAAAAGTCCAAATAGGCAAACAATACAACCAAATCGAATCAAGCAATTACAACAAGTCTATGAAGTAAAATTGATTAACAAAATAAAGATAAGGAAATAAAATTCTATTATATTAAAGAAAATAATTGACTAAAGAAATTAAATCGTTTGCATATTTTTTGTCTTTTGGGTATTTTTTATTATGAATAAAAATAAACAACTTAAGGCTAAACATAAAGTTAATTAGTAAAAATTATTTACAAAGTTCTAAGCTAAATTAATTCTAAGCAAAAATTAAAAATTAAGATTAATTCTAAGATTTGTGAAAAATTAAATCTAGTTTTAACAACAACTAAATTATTCTAAATTACTTTATATGTAAACTAAATTAATTATAAAATTTCTAAATCACAACTAACCTAATTCATTCTAAAACTAATATTTTAAAACTAAACTAAATTAATTAAGAAAACGGTTTAGTTAAGAAACTAAATTATTTAATTAAACTTAAGGAATTAAAATAACAAAGATAGAAAAAAATATAAGCTAAAATAAAATAAAACAAAGCTGGAAAACCTGGAAATATGAGGTGCAAGTATAACAATTTGAATGGGCTTAAGGAAATGGAAAGCAGGGCCCAAGATATGAAAAAAATAAACAAATAAAACAAAGAAATTGGGTCGGATCGGTTCCACACCCAGATCCGCTGGCCCTTCACTTATTGAAAATCAGGTTTGTGTAGAACAAACCCTAGAAGCCAACGACCTCTTCTCTTGCTTCATCATCTCTCTGTCTCACGCTCTCAACCAGCTTCTTTCTTTCTATGTCTCTATTTCTTATTTCTCTAACCTCACTCTTCTTCTCATGATTCTGCACTTAACCATTGATGGGAACTTCTAATCCCACGGTAACAACCTCAACAACCAGTCTCAACTTTTGTTCTTAGCTTGAAAATCGGATTTTGGAATGGGGTTTCGAGTTTCATAGTCAACTCGAGTCTATTTGGGATTTTTGCTTCAGCTATCTCACACTTGGTAAGCTTTTCTCGCTTTCTTCCCTTAATTTGTTTAAAATAGTGAAAAAGTAGGATCTAATGTATATTTGGCTTATGTTGGAGTTACAAAATCTTAGGGTTCAAACTTGCAGAAGTTTATTCAACAATAAACAACAAGAAATTACGAGTGAAGACCCAGGTAAAGAGAGATTGAAGCTTACCGGTATTTCTTTGTGATCGCTGCCAATGGAGTCAGAAATTCGGACTAATCAAATCAAGTATGTTTTACTCAATTGACTATGCTCTGATTATGTTTGTTACCGAGATTGACTTGCTGAGTGAAGTGATGTTGCAGAATGATAATGTAGAGGTATAAAAGTTTTGATTTGAGATGTGATTAGGTTTTATGGTGAACTAAAATGGGTGAGGAAGGTTGAGGGTATGAGGTTGAGTTGTGATTGTTCTTGGATTGATTTTTGTTGGTTGTCTTTTGGTTCTTTTTTTTTTACTATGGTTTTTGTGTTGTGATTTGTAGCTTATTGGTTTTCTGTTTTGACAAGGGTTTGTGCAATGAGTTTTTAGTGATTTGTTTCCTGAGTTTTTGCTCTTGGTGTGTATATTGTCTCCCTTTCCTTTATGCTGGTTATCTCTTTCTTATATACAGTCCCATTGCGTTTTTGGGGGGAAATCAGATAACCTTGAACACTTTTGGTTAGCTGACCTTGTGGCCTTTGGGTGCAGAATTTTGGACTGTTTTAGAATGCTGACTTGCTGCCTTTTGAGTGCAGTTTAAGGCATGTCTATTTTGGTGCAAGTTTATGCAGGTTTTGGACTGAGGTATAGCAGCCTGTGGACTCTTGTACTTGGACTATTTGGACAGAAAATGCAGCAGGTTGTGCAGGCTGCCTTTGACAGTTTTATGGGCAATTTTGGTTTATGTGATATCCCTCTAAATCTGTCTTTTTTCTCTTTATCTTTCAATAAAAATACAAGGCTACTATGCTTTTGTTTCTATGAAAAATTCTGAAGGGTTTGTATAATTTCAGGAAAATGATGATAACTTGTTTGTTGAGCTAAGCAAACTAGTTGTGCTTTGCCTTGTTCCATTTTGTTTTACTTATTTCTACCTTCTCCTGTCATCATGGCAGCCTATGCTGCCTTGCTTGCTATGTTTTGCTGTTATCTACTGTGATTTTTGCTATAATATCATAGCAAGCTTGCCCTGCTATCCTATTTGTTGCAGGTTTGTTTGGCACTTGTGTTGCATCATTGCAGCCTAATGCTGCCTGTTTTGCTGTATTGTTATTTTGCTTGCAGTTTGACTTTGGACTTGGCAGCTTGCTTATTGTTGTGTTATTGTTGCTTGGCAGCCTTGGACTTGGTAGCTTTGCTTGGCAGCTTTGACTTGTTTTGCTGCCTGTTCTTTTGCAGTCTTGGACTTACTGCTATATTTGTTTATTTGCATATTTTGTTGTTGCTTGCTGCTGGTATAGCAGCTTGCTGTTTGGCTGCCTGCTCTTGCTGCTATGCTTGCTTTGTTTGTTGGCTTTGCAGCCTATTCTTGTGTAGCAGTTTGCTGCTACTTGTTGCAGCTTGCATATTTGCTTTCCTTTCTTGTGAACCAAGGTCCAACCATGTGATTTGCAAGAATGGAAGGAGAGAGATTATGATAAAACAAAACAACTTGAAATCTGATTCCTATATACAAACCCTAGTGATGAAATTCTCTTTTCTTTTCTTTACATATCACCTTGCTTGAATTACTAATTTTCTCTTCTTTGTTTCATGAACATGAGGCTTGGATGGCGAGCGAGGATTGCTTGAAGATGAAGCAACAAAGATTTAAAGAAACAAAATAAAAGTTCTCTCTTTGTAGACAAAAAATTTGTGATTCTTTGTAAACAAAACAAAAACTTGTAAATTATTTCATTTGTAATGTAATAAATACAAAGCCTTGAATAAATTTGGTGTAATAAAATTTATTGTACAAAACTTGAATTTACTTAAACTTTGCAATTCTCAAATGAATGTTTTGGATTAAAACATCTTGGTTTGGTAACTTGGATTTCAAGCAATCATAAAATGATCAAATAACCAATGCGCCTTGTACTCCAATCAAATTTCTAAACAAAATAAATGTTTAAGAATTCAACTCTAACTTGGTTAACTCAAACCCCAAAGCCATGGTCATCTAAATGACAGTCTTAATCTTCAACTCCTGTCCAAACCAAATTTGCATTCAAAATGAACTCGCTCGCCATGCTTGATAAAAATGGAATTTCATTGTCAAACCAACATTCTTTTAGGAAAAATCATCAATCTTATAGGATTAATAGATTTCAAAACAATTATGATTGAGAACATTTGAAATCAAACAAAAATTACTTGCAATGATTCGATAACTTTTAAAGTCTCCCAGACACAATTTCTTTTCGATCTTTGAAGATAAACTCGTGAGTGACATCATTTATGACCATATGCAGAAATAATCGTCTCAAGATCTTGTAATTTGAGGAAATCACAATTCTTAGAAATCAGGCGACAATTATTTGAGATTAGGTTAAAATCCATGAAGCGACTTCTAACGTATTCAAATTTTGGTAACTTTCTACACGAAATCAGCCCTTGATTTGTGAAGAGAAATTGGAGATAACATCAGGGAGAATCATACGTAAGAAGAACCGCTCAAAAATATTGAATAATGAAGAAGTTACAATCGCTTGAACTTGGTCTCGCAAAAGGCCAGCTTTTGGGTTAATGGAGTCATTTTCATTCGTCTGAACCATTGACTGAGCAAACTTGCAATGCGAGGTTTGAAACTCGACATGAACATCCTTGAGGATACATGAAAATCTATGAAGACCATTTGAAACTTTGAAGAATCAATTTTCTTTGAGAAGCGTCAAACCCTAATCATTGACTTACTGCCTAGGAAGATAATCTGTCTGATCAAACTTCTGAGCCAAATTGAGTATTCGAGAAGACCTAGTTTTGTACCCCAAAATTTGCCCTCCCATATTTCTCAAAACATTTCAAGAAAGATCCTTAAGTTGCTCAAGGAAGTCCAAGGGTTGACCAGACAAGCTCTCTCCTAAGGCAGTCTACCCCAAATTAGGTTTAGGGTTTATTTTTTCTCATCAAAAATTAATTTAATTAGTTTATCTAATGTTAGGGTAATTTTAATTATTTTGTAAATAAATTAAAAACAATTAGAAAATTAGGGTTTTAGTTTAATTTAAATTCTATTTTTCTTTTTCTTAACAATAACCAAAAATACAAAAATAGGCCATGTAAATTATTTTCTTTAATTTAATTTAATTTAATTATTAATTAGATTTGTATTTAATTTAAAAACCTTATTCTTTTTCTTAAAAAATAATAAAAAACAACAAAAATAATTTCTCTTTCGATTAGGTTAGACGGGGTCAAAACCCTAGTTCTCTCTCGTTCTCGATTCATCGCGTTTATTTATTTTTACCATATTAATGTAAGTGTTCACAAGTTGTAATAGATTAATTAGGATTTTTCTCCTTTTCATTTATCGTTTTGACGGGTTGTTTTTGGCTATGTAATTAATACCCGAAGCCTTGTAATAGTGTAGCTTTACTTTCTGCACTTTAAATTCCACAAAATATTAACTGTTAGATGTATGAATAATAGGGATGCATGATTAGAATGTATGTAAACTTTAAAACAGTTACCAAACCCTAAATGCACAGAGATAATAACTTGAAATTGAATCACTCGCACATGCGCACTCCTAGGGTACACTCCCACTTCAGTTGCCTTCGGTAAACCGTCATTAAGTATAGGATATTTTAGTGGTCGCTCTCTTGTCTAAACAAAGATCAAAGTCCCGTTCGGAAAAGTTGCCTCGGAAAGGTTGCCTCGGATATGTTGCCTCGAATATTGATCTTAAGACATTAGGGTTATTACTAAGACGTCCTAACATTGCTTTAGTGATCGTATGTTCCTTTCGAATTGACCCTTAAAACTCCAACGACGGTGTTACCTACTCATTAATAGTGGGAAAGCACTGTCTAAAGGAAATAAGAATAGAAACATTCTCTTTTTCGAGTAGGTAGATTAGTTCTTAAGTACTTGCTCAAACAAACAAACTTTTCCACACTTACACTCCTTTCAAACAAAGTTTTCAAAACAAATTCGTAACACTCTTGAAGACAGAAGCAAGAGTTAAATCGAAGTAAAACAAAAACTTTTCAAATCACAAACACATAAGCAAATTTTGAAAATGATGAGCAAGTACCTAAGAGCCCGTAGAAAACTATGGATAGAAAGGGTGCTAATACCTTCCCTTTCTATAATCTACCCCCGTACTCAAAATCTCGAAAAAAGGAATTTTTCTATGCTTTTTCCTTTCCAGTTGGATAAAATAAAAGTCGGTGGCGACTCTTGCTTACCGCGACATTTTGCAAACACAAACGCAAAACACAAACCAACATTTCAAAACAGTCCGGTTCTGGCCACCGTATCACAGAACTGGCGACTCTGCTGGAGAGTTAATAAGTGGGGTATACCTTAGGATCAGTTCATTATCATTACTTCTATTGTTTGATTTGTTTGCTTTACCTTTGAGGGCTTTGTATCGGGAGTTACTATAGATCCTAACCCGGATCTGAGGAACACCTTTTAGGTAAGTAGCAATAAACTGTGAGGGAACTGTACGGCGTAGACCGATACAGTTGAAGCAGTAGCTACATTGATGTGGCCCATTAGTTGGTACCGGTATCCCTTGTGGAGAAACAAGGAGAATACAGGTCTGCTATATGGGTCGTTAAGCATCAACTGACCTTAGAACCTATAATTGACCAACTTGGACATAGGAAGTAGTGAGATAGTCGGTCTCGGTGTAAAGCTGGGAACTGGTTGATACTCGATGCTACACTCATTGAGACCATACTCTCGAGATGGTTCCGGCTGCAAGAAAAGATTGCGTGAGCTGAAACCATGACCGATGGAGGATGGTCAGTGATATTGAGAACCTATAGAACCCAATTACTATTATTAGGACAGGTTGAAACCAACTGAACTTCAAGAGGGTAGTACCTAGACCACATGCAAGCCTGAAACTTAAGGGCTATTGTGTGACTTGTTTGCCTTTACCATGTTTGCTATCTGATATACCTGTTATGTGTTTTATCATGACATCATGCATCATAACATAGCATGACCGAGAGGATTTATCTTTGTTCTGTTTTGCAGATTATGGCTTCCATGCGCAGAAACACCATCCGAGTTAACTTTGTGAAAATACCTGCTCAACTCAAAGATTTAGCCTCGAGAGTTTCTGATACTTCTTCATTCATTAGAAGACATGGTCAGCTTCTTAGCTTGGTTAACTCAAGGTTTGATGAGAAAATGATGAGTGTGCTTTTCCAGTTCTTCGATCCAGTGCATCATTGTTTCACCTTCTCGGATTATCAGCTAGTTCCCACTTTGGAAGAGTTTTCTCACTTATTGGGCATATCCATCCTCGAGCAGATGCCCTTCACAAGTTTGGAAGAGACTCCTAGGCCAGAAGACACTGCTTCAGCTTTACACTTAAAAAGGCTGATGTAGTATCTAATTGGGAGACAGGAAGCGGGGTTAAAGGTTTCTTAGCCAAGTTTCTAATGGATCAAGCTCAACTATTCTGGGACAGTTTAGACTTTCAGGCTTTTGAAGACATCTTGGCTCTCCTTATCTATGATTTGGTTCTTTTCCCGAATCCAGATTCCTTTATAGATGTGAATGCAGTTAAGATCTTCTTGTCTCATAATCCTGTACCTACCCTCTTGGGAGATATCTTGCATGTCCTCTATACTCGTACGATGCGTAGAAGAGGGACCCTCATGTGTTGCATGCCTTTGCTGGCGAGGTGGTTTATTTCGCACCTCCCCAAGTCCGTGTTGAAGAATGAGGAAGGTTTATGATGGTCTTACATGATAATGTCCCTCGCCCATACAAACATTCTTTGGAGTTCTAAGGATATGGAAGGAGTTGCTATCATTGATTGATGTGGGGAATACCCTAATGTCCCGTTGCTTGGAATTAGAGGGGGAATAACCTACAGTCCTTGTTTGGCTTTACGACAATTTGGTCGCGCTCGGAGAGACGGTCCTCATGAGCTACTTCTTACAGATATTGTCTTTGACTATAAAGAGGACGTTGAAGAGCATCGCCAAAGGTTTATACGAGCCTGGGGCATGGTGAACATGTCTGACCCTCAGGAGCTAGGACCAAAGACTTCTCTCCCTATGCAACCCTACCTCCAGTGGGTCCGAGCTCGAGCTCAGAAGCTTGGGATGCCTTATGAAGCTGTGCAGCCAATGATTGTGGAGCATACTAATGAAGAAGGTGTTCCTTACACGGTCCTTTATCCCTACATGCCTACTGATCTGGGGGCATTGAAGAGATCATGGATTCAACTAAAGGAGGAAAGGGATACTTATCGGGAGAAGTACCATGAGCAAGAGAGGAAGATCTTGAGGCTCACGAAGTAACTTGAGAATGAAAGGACGATCAACGACTACGTCAGCACAAATGGAAAGCGACCATGGGATTTCTGATTTTTGCTTATTGCTAGTTTAGATTTATTTTCAGTTTATTTCTTTTGTAACGCCTTAAAGACATTGTGTGATACGGTGGGAGAACTGACTTGGGATTTTGCATTTGTGTTTGCAAATGTTTCGGTTTAGCAAGAGTCGCCACCGACTTTTTATTTTATCCTAAGGAAAGGTCAAAAAACACAGGAAAGACCTTTGAGATGTTTTCTTGGGTTCGGGAGTAAATTATAGAAAGGGAAGGTATTAGCACCCTTTCTATCCATGGTTATCCATGGGATCTTAGTTACTTGCTTAGATAACTTGCTTTGCTTTTCAATTGTTTGAAATGGTGCTCTTCAATTGTTTGAAATGGTGCTTTGTGTGTGCTTTTGAAAGATGTTTTTGAAAAGAGGCCATCGTTGTGGCAACCTTTGTAATGATTCTTGTTTGAATGTATACAAAGGTGTTTTTTTCTTTTGAAAAGTTTTCAATATTTGAAATTAGGGTTTTGAAATTGTGTTGTGAAGTGTGTTTTGAAGATAGCAAGGATGTTTTTGCAAGCTTTGATCAAGTAACTAAGAGTTGTCTACCCTATTTTACTCAAAGATCTTTCCTATGTTTTTAACCCTTTTAACAGTGTTGTTTCACCATTGTATTTGGTGAACAACCTTGTGTTAGGATGTTAACAGGACAGGCGTGGGTCATCGCATAGACCATGATAGCAATAGTGTCAAGTATTTTTGGCAATTTTCTTGAGGGACTTGATCATTTTATTTAGGCAACTCAGATAGCGTCATCGAGAGACTATGATCTTTGTTTTGTTTTTGTTTTACCAAAGTAACTTGACATGCATATCATGGCCCATTTTTGAAGGCAACAAGTGGATTGAAACCCTAGGGGTACAAGTGTGCATTGTGTTTATTTTCATGCATTGTTATCTTGGATTAGGTCAAACTAATTGTTGATTTTATTTTGCATACAAACCCTAGGTCTAATCATGGCATAATTGAAAGCTTAAAGGTGCGAGAATTTTAAATTCTACACTATTACAACATGATATAAGGAGGGGGGTACAAATTTGAATTGGGGATTATTTTGCAAGAAATTAAATCCTAAATTATTACAACCAAATTGAATGTACAAGGTATAATATTTAAATGTATAATATTTAAATAAATACAATAAATAAAAATGTATTATGCAAAAAAGTTTTTATGTATGTAAAAAGTATTTTTAATGTGAAATGCTAATAAATAAAAAAGTCAATTTCAATTATTTTATTTTTAGGGCAAAAACCCTAATTTCTTAAATAAATAGTATTATTTATTATTTACATACAATAATGTATTAATTTGTACAAAAAAATAAAAGTATATTAAAAAAAAGGTATTTTTAGTATAAAATATTAATAAAAATAAAAATGTATTATTTTTGTGTTTTTTTTGTTCTTATTATTTAATAAAATATATTATATATGTATATATATGTATTAAATATATTAAATGTGTATAAAAATAAAATAAATTAATTACAAAAAGGTATATATTTCAAGAAAATATTTTCAAATGTGTATAAAATAATAAATGAAAATAAACATATTTTTTGCATTATTTTTAAGTTTTAATAAAAGGAATATAAAGTATTTAAACATTTTTATACTAGTAAAAATAAGAATAAATACCAAATAAATGTAAAAATAATATAAAAATATTTTTTGGCATTTTTTATATTTGGACATAAAATAATAAAGTCAGAATAAAAAAATAAAAATGCAAAAATAACAAATATACAAAGAAATGGGCCAGGGGGTGTGAACTTAAAATGCATGTGTGAGAAGCAAAAACAATCAGGCTCAGCCCAAGCAACTTCATCTTCTTCCTCAGTTCAAACAAAAACGCGCGTTCTGTGTATCAAATTCTATCTCCTGATTCCTTGCTTTTTTGACAAAACTCATAACATGAAACTTGTAGAGCATCAAACAACGAATCTAACCATATAAAAAACTTAAGCTAACTCTCAAAGACCAGAGAAAATTTCTCTGACCCTAATTTTTAACCTAGTTTTTTCAGAAAGTTCATGAACAAAATTCTCCTAGCACGATTAATATAAATGAAAACTAAGCACATGTATGGCTTCAGGGCTATGAATACAACATCTTTCATTCACAAACCTAAGTCTAACTATTCCTAAATAGAGAGATAGAAGTCCATGAAATACCTGTTTCAGTTGACTTTAAGCTGGACAATGCAACAACTTCCAAGGGTGCTTGAGGTTCTTTTGAACTTGCCTGAGGTCCACTGAAGCTTTCCCAATGCTTGGCTTGTTTTGAAGTAGCCTGAATCGTGCTACAGAACTCAACCTGCAAAGCTTTCAAACAAAAATGGCAATGTGTGTTAATGGTGTTACAACTAGCAATGGAGGTCTGGGATAGTTCAAGTGAGTTGAATGGAAGATATTGGAACAAGTTTGAGGCAAAACGCACGAGGGAAAGTAGAGATGGAGGTGGTTCTGCAGGGCTTGCCCTGTTTTGCAGAAAAATGGTGATTTTGTGTACAAGGAGGTTTGAGGGGTTAAGGGCTCGTGCTTCTGACTTGTGAGGATATGCAAAACTTGTTTTACAACTTTGTTCTTGTTAGTTTTATCAGATATGAGAGATACAAGCTTTTGGCCCTTTGACTTGTTTTGAAAGCAAAGTTGGAAGTGAAGTGAGATAGGCCTGTACAGGATATCTCTAAGCATGCACTAACTTCTTGTACTATGCCTGAGGTTGTGGAGCTTGTTTGCTGCAAAGGAAGAAAGTCCAAGGCTCAAGAAAAAGCAATTTGACATAAAGTGCCCTTTATGAAAATGGAAGTGTGGCCTTTATGCTTAAAATGGCAATGTTCATTGTACAAAGCTCTCTTGATCAGAACAATGCCAATATCCAATGTATTTGCATTCAATTTTCGAGTGTAAATTGGTTTAGAGGCCTGTAATCATGTACTAAGTTATCTTGGTCAGATTTGCAACTTGGTATGAACATGCATTGACCATGGATCAAAGTGAGTTTTTGCCAACTTCAAGCATTCGATTCTCCCTAACCACAAGGGTGTTTGAGGAGTTATTGGACAATTTGGAAAGCTTGCAACATGTATTATAATCCATATTTGAAATTCAACTTGAAACTCCAAGTGGGACTATGTGAAAAATGGCCAAGAAGATGGGTCAAAATCCTGCCTAAACTAGGGCAAAATTTCTCTAAGTTAAAAGTTTTAGGTACCCTTGTTCCAAAAATCATAACTTGAGATAAAAGCTTCTTTTGAGAAAACTTTGTGAATCAAATACAACTTTCATGTTGCAAGTTTTGTTTGAATCCATTTGCATCTTGATGAAAAAATGGGACAAAGTTAGGAAAAAATAAGAAAATTTTATAACTTAGAAAAATTCTAAGTTATGAAAATTTTCCATTTTAAACCCTAATTTGCATTTTTGGGTTTCTTGATGAACAAGTTTCATAGTTTGACATGTCTTGATGAAAAATGACCTTTGGCACTTGATTTTGACCAAAAAGTCAAAATTTGACTTTTCAGTATACAGTTAAATTTTGATCAGTTGACTGAAAAATTCATCTGTCCATCCTATGCATTTGAGATCTTTTGAACTTGTTGAATGGGTCAAGACAATGTCATTGAGTCCTTGAGTCCATGGTTGAGCTTGATTTGCCATTGGCTAGGTCAAACAGTCAAAAATTGCCTTTGTACAGTCAAAACCCTAAAAATGACCATTTTGCCCTTTTGGTGATCTGATCAAATTTCTTGTGGAATTGTGATCCAAACTTGATCAAATGGTTCATATGAGTTCATAATGTTGATGTGGGTCAAAATTCATGAGGTTTGACTGTCAATTGGCCATAGTTGACTTTTTCCCCAATATAGTTGATTTCTAGGTCAACTGTCCAATTGACTGGGCAAAAATTTGAATCAAGGCTTGAAACTTGGTATGGACAAACTTGTGAGTCCAATATGAAGTATGAAAGTCAATTTGGGTATTGTAGGTCAAAACATCACTGTGCAAACTCAAACCCTAATTTAGGTCAACAGTGCAAGGAGGTGTCTTGAGCAGAGCAAACCCTTAGCTTGATCCTGAGTTCCAAGAGTCTTATGATGAGAAATGTTGATGAAATGAGAGGGCAAATTTTGGGGTACAACAGTTGCCCCTGTTAAATCTTCTTGAACCTGAAGAGTTAGATTGGCAAGTTTGCCTTTCGCGACTCGAAGGTAAAAGAGGATTGGACACTAGAGTGCCCGTAAATTTGCACTTGTAAAAAAATAGATGCGGGAATGGGCTTAAAGATGCCTTTTGGAGATGGTAGAATATTTATGGAGATGGGATTAAAGATGCCATCCAAGAATATTTGTTGAATTGCAATGTGGTAGGTCAGAAGAATGAGCGTCAAAATGGTATTCGTGTCTGGAATGCATTCGAACTGTATCTTGGAGACTGGGTCTGTATGAGAAAAAGAATGGCGTTCGTGTCTAGAGCGTATCTGAGCTGTAACTGTATTTGAAATTTGAATGAATATTAGAATGACTGCCGTGTCCGGAGTGTATCTGTATTGTATCTTAATTCTGAATGGGCGACAAAGAAACATTTGTGTATGGGGCATCTCTGTGCTGGGGATAAATTCCGAATGAGTGACAGAATGGCAACCGTGTTTGGAGCGTATCTGGAGTTGAGATCTATATGAGTAGCAGAATGGCTTCCGTGTTTGGAGTGTATCTGAGACTGTAACTGGGATCTGAATAAATGACAGAATGACTTCCGTGACGACTACACTAGGGAGAATCAAACTGCTGGTGTAAAGGCTAGAATGGCGTCCATGCTTGGAGCGTATCTGAACTTGAAATTGATAGTTGAATCTGAATGAGAGATAGAATGTCCGTCGTGCCTGGAGCGTATCTAGTCTGTATCGAATTACCGAAGTCTGAATGAGTAGTAGAATGACCGCCGTGTCCGGGGTGTATCTGTACTGTATCTTGACTTGAAATTCTGAATGAGTAATAGAATGACCTCCGCGCCTGGGGTGTATCCATACTGTATCTGAACAAGAGATCCGAATGAGTAGCAGAATGACCTCCATGTATAGGAGTGTATCCGTACTGTATTTGAAATCTTTGCATAGTTTGTTAGAGATAGCTTTTAATCTTATCCTGAAAAGGGTAAAATGTTAGCTGAAACACAAAGTTATGTTGCATGACATGTATGATGCAATAAACTGTGTTTCATCAATGTTTATGATATATGAATGTAATGTATGTGCATGTAAGCTGAGTAGCTGTCTTGCTGGGGGAAATAAATCCTTGACAACTGGAGATAATGAAATCTTTGACTGCTGTTGGGGAAAGTAAATCCTTGACAACTAGAGATAATGAAATCTTTGACTGCTGTTGGGGAAAGTAAATCCTTGACCGATGCTGGGGATTCCAAAAATCTTTGAATATTGAAGGTGAGAAATCCTTGCTGACTGCTTGAGGATTAAAGATCTCTGATTGTTGAGAAGGATAAATCCTGGGACCACTGCTGGAGATTGAAAATCCTCGGCGATTTGTGGGGATTAACAAGGTCTTTGATAATTTCTGTGGGGAATGAGAATCCTTTATGACTTTCCTGGGATGCAGGGAAAATTCTGAAAACCTCTACAGGGGAGTTAAAACCTAGGAGGCTTCTGCTTGGGGAAATGAGACCGAGAATCTTCGATCTTGCTGGGAGATAACTTTGTGGGGGAAATGTTCACTATTCTGGTTCCGCTGGGGATAGGATTTTCAGGGTTTTTGGTCTCCACTGGGGACCTTGAAGCTTAACTCTGATGGGAATTTTGAAACTTAACTCAGTTGGGGAATCAAGTCTTTTAGAATGCACTGGCTCCACTGAGGATCTTGAAGTTTAACTCCGCTGGGGAAATATACTCCAAATTTTAGCTTTGTTGAGGATATGAATGGTGTATCATATAGGATTTCTTCTGAAATGGCACAAAGATATCTTCCTACACCTTCAACCTACCAGTAATTAGCCTTTTTTCAATTTCGTTTTATTTGTAAGCAGTGATTATATTCAAATGCATATGCCTATTTAACAAAACATTGGACGTTTTCAAATAAAACATAAGTATAAAAAGAAAAGAAAGGCAAGCAAATTTCTGTACTTTGAAGTATCTTTGTATTTAACTTTCGTGAGTATCTTTGTACAAAGGAGACATACATCCTAGTAAGAGAATGTTGTCGTAAAAATTGAAAAAATTTATACAAAAGAAAAATGGCTATGTGTAACAATTCCATGGGATTCGCATTCTGCTATAGCCTTCACAACTCTGAATATCTTATCCATTCGCTGCTTCGTCCGCCGATGACTGGATTGATCAGAAACTTGGAGCTTGTTAGTGAAGAGATTGTTCTTAACGTGATCTGACGAGACATAGTCATACGCTTTAATTCCCTAACTTTTGCCTGGACCGCCCTTTCAGGTTTTCGATCCACCGGGAAACCCTTTTTTGCCCAAGTCGCCCTTTCGGGTTTTTAACTTGCCGGGTGTACATATATTTTTTGTTTTATCCCTAATTTCTGCCTGAACAGCCCTTTCGGGTTTTCGATTCACCAGGATGCCCATTTTTGCCCAAGTCGCCCTTTCGGGTTTTCAACTTGTCAGGTCGTTTTATGCGTAGTATCTTTTGACTATGTCTGCGTTGGCAGGGCGCGGCAAGTCGTCGTCCATGGTGGTCAGAATCATTGCCCCACCAGAAAAGATGCTCTTGATCACAAATGGTACTTCGTAAGTAGGAGTCCACTTGCCCCTGGGATCACTTTGCGGTAAGATGATCCGCTTGATTACAAGATCTCCGACTTGATATACCTGACGCCTGACTTTCTTGTTGAAAGCCTTGATCATCCGTTTTTGATACGTCTGACCATGACAAACAGCAGTAAGTCACTTCTCGTTGATCAAATTAAGTTGATCAAGCCAGGTCTGAATCCAATCGTCTTCACTCAAACCAGCGTGCTTTATAATCCTTAAGGAAGGAATCTGAACTTCCATGGGTAGAACAACTTCCATACCATACACCAAAGAAAATGGGGTTGCCCCTGTTGAAGTATGTGTCGTGGTACGATATCCTTGCAGAGCAAACGGTAACATCTCATGCCAGTCCTTGTAGGTGACTGTCATCTTTTGAATGATCTTCTTGATATTTTTGTTCGCGGCTTCAACAACACCGTTCATCTTCGGCCGATAGGGAGATGAATTGTGATGATAAATCTTGAACTGTTCGCATAGAGCGGTGATCATAGTGTTGTTCAAATTTGTACCGTTGTATGTGATGATCCTGTCGGGGACACCATACCGGCATATGAGGTTCTGCTTGATGAAGCGGGCAACCACATTCTTTGTAACTGAGGCATAGGAAGCTGCCTCGACCCACTTGGTAAAATAATCAATAGCCACCAAGATGAAGCGATGTCCATTGGATGTTGTAGGCTTGATCTCTCCAATCATGTCAATGCCCCACATTGCAAATGGCCAAGGAGCTGTCAGAACGTTGAGAGGAACAGGAGGAATATGTACCTTGTCGGCATAGACTTGGCATTTGTGGCAGGTACGGAAATGTTGATGGCAGTCAGCTTCCATGGTAGACCAGTAGTAGCCTTCCCTTAGAATCTTCTTAGCCATCGTATGTCCGCTCAAGTGGGTGCTGAATGTGCCACTGTGTATCTCGGTCATGATCAACTCTGCTTCAGCTTTGTCCATACAACAAAGTAAAACACAATCATGGATGCGCTTATAAAGAATGCCATTGCTTAGGAAGAACTTGGCAGCAAATCTCCTTAAGAACTTTTTGTCATTGACGGAAGCTCCTTCAGGGTATTCTCTAGTCTGGAGATACCTTTTGATTTCATGAAACCAGGGTTGTTCCACTACTTCTTCGGTATTAATCTCATGACAGTGCGCGGGTTCGTCCATTCGCTCGATGGTAATTTGGGGAGCCTCGTTATCCTAGTTGAGTTTAAACATAGAGGACATTGTAGCCAGAGCATCTGCTAGCTGATTTTCTTCTCGCGGAAAGTGTTCGAAGGTAATCTGCTCGAAATGAGGCAATAATGTCAAGACATGTTCTTTGTAAGGGATAAGATTAGGATGTTTGGTATCCCAATCTCCTTTGACTTGACTGATAACCAAAGCCGAGTCCTCAAATACGACCAAAGATTTGATTCCCAAGTCTATAGCAGCCTTGAGACCAAAGATGCAAGCTTCATATTCAGCCATGTTGTTGGTACAGCTGAAGCAAAGTCGGGCAGTGAAGGGTGTATGGCAACCTTCCGGAGAAATGAGTACCGCACCGATACCATTGCCAAGTGCATTTGAAGCACCATCAAAGTACAGGGTCCATCGGGATCCTTGTTCAAGTCCGTCATACGGTCCGTTACCTTCGATGTTGTCCAATGTCATGATGTCCTCGTCAGGGAAGTCGAATCTCATAGATTGGTAATCTTCGACGGCTTGATGAGCTAGATTATCAGCTAGTACACTCCCTTTTATAGCTTTTTGGGTAGTATACTGGATATCATACTTTGTCAGGATCATTTGCCATCTAGCGATTCTTCCAGATAAAGCAGGCTTCTCGAAGATATACTTGATCGGATCCATCTTGGAAATCAGCAAAGTGGTATGAGTCAACATATACTGCCTTAGCCGGCGAGCAGCCCATACCAAAGCGCAGCAAGTTTTCTCGAGCAGTGAGTAGCGAGTCTCACAGTCGGTAAACTTTTTGCTAAGGTAATAAATGGCATGCTCTTTTCGGCCAGACTCGTCATGTTGGCCCAACACACACCCCGTTGAGTTATCCAAAACAGTCAGATACATGATTAACGGCCTTCCTTCGACGGGTGGCATCAGAATAGGAGGTTCTAGCAAATACTCCTTGATCTTATCAAAAGCAACTTGACAATCATTGTTCCATTCAACTACCTGATCTTTCTTCAACAGTTTGAAAATTGGCTCACAGGTAGATGTCAGGTGAGAGATGAACCTCGCAATATAGTTCAAGCGTCCCAAGAATCCTCTAACCTCCTTTTCAGTATGGGGGGCAAGCATTTCTTGTATAGCCTTTACTTTAGCTGGATCAACCTCAATGCCTTTGTTGCTGATAATAAATCCCAAAAGTTTACCAGACCTAACCCCAAAAGTGCACTTGCTTGGGTTTAGTCTGAGCTTATACTCCTTCAACCTGGCAAACAACTTTTGCAGATGATCAAGGTGTTCTTCTTCTATCTGTGATCGAGCTATCATATCGTCTATGTAAACTTCGATCTCATGATGTATCATATCATGAAACAAAGCTACCATGGCGCGTTGATAAGTTTCCCCTGCATTCTTCAGTTCGAATGGCATCACTTTGTTGCAAAAGGTACCCCATTGCGTAACAAAGGTTGTTTTCTCCATGTCCTTGGGGGCCATTTTGATCTGGTTGTATCCCGAGAATCCATCCATGAAGTAAAACACCTTGTGCTGAGCTGTGTTGTCAACCAAGATGTTGATATGTGGCAGTGAAAAATCATCTTTAGGGCTAGCCCTGTTCAAATCCTGATAGTCCACACACATTCTGACTTTGCCGTCCTTCTTAGGTACAGGCACAATGTTAGCAACCCATTGTGGATAGGAAGTAACAGCCAGAAAACCAGCATTGAATTGCTTCATAATCTCAACCTTGATCTTTTCATACATGTCAGGCCTCACCCGACGGACCTTTTGCTTGATCGGCGGACAATCTTCTCTTGTAGGGAGACGGTGAACCACGATATTTGTGTCTATTCCCGGCATGTCTTCATAAGACCAGGCGAAGATTTCAACATATTCGTTCAACAATTGCACTAAGCGCTCCTTGACACTTGGTTCCAGGTTGGCACTCACTTTTACTTCTTTCCTGTCTTCCTCTGTCCCCAAGTTGATGGTTTCTAGCAACTCTTCATGAGGCAGAATAGCCCTCTCTTCTTGTTGCAAAAGTCTGGCTAACTCTCCCGACACTTCACAATCTTCGTCAACTTCGTACTCAGCATGATTGACCAAATCTTCAGAGTTATCGAAGGCTAAAGCAGAATAGTCACCCATGGAATTCGAAGTGGATGGGTACCTGCATTCGTGAGTGTGGGTGTGTGTAAGGGATAGCCATCCTTAAACAAACAAAATGCAAAAGGAAAGAAAATGAACACAGTAGTTTATAGATGAAAAACGTCCAATGATTCATTAAAACATGGCATATGATAATGAAGAAGATCAAACCCTTACAAATGGACCTACATGCCCCGGGCAAGGCATGAGGTGAAAATAGTGTGTAAATTGTTTAGTTATTACAGACCATAAATGGGAAATTGTTCAAAGATAAAATTACTGGTTGATAAAGGTGATGGGAATAAAGTCCTTTGCTTCCCAGTTGCTTAAACCCCCTTCGACGGTCAGAAAGATCCAATCTTCAAAGTGGCTCTCTTCATCTTCATCTTCTACAACATTGATTCCAATGTGAGAGATCTTAACGGGTGGTCTTCCAACCTTGGAGCGACGCATAGCCTTTTGGCCTGCAGTAGTGAACCCTAACCCAAACTTGTCCGTCTTATGGGGAAAGTCAGGCAATTGTCCCCATACTGTGCTCTTCCCCTCTTTAATTACAGCCTCTGCGTCCTTGAGAGATGCCATCCTAGATACATGCTTGGGAACGATAGGCACCTCAACCATTGTCTTCGCAACTGCTACCTCAGGAGAAACTTCCTCAAAATGTTGGAAAGGTGTTTCGATGAACTCGCCATCCAACTCCACATAGCGGAAGGAATTGAGATGACTTATCATGTACTCTTCCTCGCCGTGCACTGTTATAATCTTACCCTTAATATGATATTTCAGCATTTGGTGCAAAGAGGAGGTAACTGCCCCGGTATAATAGATCCACAGTCTCCCTAACAAACACGAGTATGACGGACGGATGTCCATCACGTAAAAGGTGGAGTTGAAAACTTTGGTGCCTACTTTGATGGGAATATCAACCTCTCCATGAATCATTCTTTTGGACCCATCAAAGGCCCTAACAACGATTTTACTAGGTTTGAGGGTCAACCCTTCGTAATCCAAACGGTCTAAAGCTTTCTTCGGCAGCACATTCAAGGAAGAACCAGTATCAACTAAGACATGGGCGAGGGTGGTTCCCCTGCATTCAACTGAGACATGTAGCGCATCGTTGTGTTTCCTTCCTTTGGGAGTCAAGTCAGCATCGGAAAAGCCCAAGCCATTATCAGCAGTAAGACTGGCCACACATTCCTGAAACTGGTCAACCGAAGTCTCTTGGGGTACATGTGCCGCCTTCAAGAATTTGATTAGGGCCTTAGCATAGGCCTCATAACCGAGCAGAAGAGCCAACATTGAAATTTTAGAAGGGGTCTGCCCTAGCTGTTCCACAACGTCGTAGTCACTTTTTCTGATTATTTTCAGGATTTCATCCATTTCTTTCTGAGTGGTTTCAGGGATAACCACAACATGAGCCTTCGTCCTGACAGGCACCTCTAGTATCCCTTTACCCTTGTCGGTAGTATCAGCAGATGGTCTTACTTCAGGAGTATCCAATTCTTCAATCATCGGGCCTTGCACAGATGGCCCAACAAGCACAAAAGCTTTCAAGGGTCCGAAAACTGCTCGAGGGGGAGCAATCTCCGGAGAAAAAATACGGCCGCTGCGGGTTATCTTGCTTGTACCCACAATGTTCCTTATATCAGGGTTTTCTTCTTCAGAATTTTCTTGGACTGCCTCAATTTGTTTGATACCATGGTAGAAGATTTCTCCCCCATAGTTCCATGGTATCGTTTTGCTGGATTGGTACGGGATAGGTCCCGACATGGTGATCTTTAATGGTACACATTTAGAGTTGGGTGTAATCCTGACAGGCCTTTTGCAAGCCTTGGGAGGATTGGCGAAAATGGTTATGATTGCAATATCGTTGGTTGAAGTAGCAAAAGTAGCAGGAGTAACATGATTGAAGGTATCAACAGGGGTTTTCTGGAAAAGTATCTCTTGGGTATCCATCAGGCGTTAGACACCTGACTTCAACATTGGGCAATCACCTTGTATGATCAAACAAAAATAGCAGTCTTTACCACAACCAGGAAAGATCTCGGCTCTCATCAAATTCTCTTTAATCACTAACAACGGAGTTAAAAGATTGGCAACATCAGTAACATGGTGGTCTTCTATAACGGCATGAACATTATGGCTGTGCTTGGGCATCGAAGCAGATATAACATTGGGCTTCTCAAAAGCATCAAATTCTACTTCTTTGGCATAAACCAGATCCTGGATTTTGTTCTTAAGCGCCCAACAATTATTGGTATTGTGCCCAACACTATCAGAATGGTAAGTACATTTGGCATTGGAGTGGTAGTATGGAGAGGAGGTGTTGGGGTTCTTTGGCGCTTCCTTTAAACTGGTGAGATTCCGTTTCAACAAATGAGGGAGTACCTGAGCTGGCGTCATGTTGATTCGTGTGAACTGCCGTTGTGGCCTTTCTACCCGTTGTTGATTTGGTCTTGACTGATTACTGCGAGGTTGATCATTTGAAGAATTTTGAATCATCACAGCCCCTACAGTCGGCCGGCGCTCGGTTCTTCCATAACCCTTATGAGAATACACATCAGATGCTTCCTTCTTAGCTGGGAAGGGTTTCTTAACAGCTGTGGATGCGGAAGCATCCTTCTGAATCTTTCCACTCTTAATACCAGCCTCAACCCTTTTGCCGGTCAAAATTAGTTCAGTAAATCCCGTGGAAGAACTCCCGATTAGATGATTGAAGAAGGGGCCAGACAGGGTCCCCAAAAACATGTCAATAACTCCCTATCTGACAATGGTGGCTGCACCTTCCAGCCAGATCACGCCATTTCTGGGCGTACTCTTTAAACCCTTCATTGGAATCCATCCCCATTGTGATCGGTGGAAATAGAACTGACTGTTTTAAAATGCTGGTTCGCGAAATGTCGCAGTAAGCAAGAGTCGCCACCGTCTTTTATGTTCTCCAACAAGGAAAGGACAAAAGCACAGCAAAATTCCCTTTCGAGATGTTTCTCGGTTCGGGAGGTAGATTATAGAAAGGGAAGGTGTTAGCACCCTTTCTATCTGTGGTTATCCACGAGCTCTTAGGTACTTGCTCACTATGTTTTCAAAAGATGTTTGCTTTTCTTGTGTTTGTGGGTTTTGAAAAAGTTTGTTTTGAAAACTTCTAGGTAACTCTTGTATCAGTCCTCAAGAGTGTATGAAGTGTTTGTTTGAAAACTTTTGTTTGAAAGTGTGAGTGCGAAAAGTTTGTTTTGTTTTTGAAAGAGCAAGTACCCAGGAGAAATCTACCTACTCTAAAGAAATTAAGCTATGTAAATGTCCTTTAGACAGTACTATCCCACTATTGAGGAGTAGGTAGCACCGTCGTTGGAGTTATTCGGGTCAATTCGATTATAGGGACATGTGTGGTCACCAAATCAATAGTAGGACGCCTTAGCGGTAACCCTAATGTCCTAGATCCTTTTTATCCGAGGCAACCGTTTCGAGGCAACTGGATCTTTAGACAGGAGGGCGACCTCTAAAACACCCTATACTTAATGACCACCTCGAGGCAACCAAGTGAGGCGTACCCTAGGAGTGGCATGTGCGAGTGTGTCAGGATTCATTTATATTATCTTTGCACATTTCATGGTGAGCTACGTTTTGATTTTATTTTTTCAGGCAAGTCTTGTCATGCATAGTTAACAGTTAATAATTTGCGGAAAGTAAATTGCGGAAAGTAAATCTACGCTATTACAAGGCGTCGGGTTTTTACATCGCCAAAAACATAACCCTTGAAAAGTAAATTGCGAGAAAATAAAGAAAGCGATAAAAAGTCCTAATCACGCTATTACATCCTCGGAACAGTTACATCAATAATGATCAAAAATAATAATGCGCGAATAAAAATTGAATCGGGAAAAGTCTTTAGGGTTTTGACCCTTTGTTGTGAAAAGAATGAGTTTTGGTCCTTTTTGCATTTAATTAAACCTAATTCTAATTAATTAAATAAAAGAAATATTTTTTTAGGTTTTTTATGTTTTTAATGAAATAAAAGAAAATAAAAAGAAATTAAAATTGTTAAAAGAAAACCCTAATTCTAATTTATTTTATTTGTTATGAAAAAGTCAAAATTTAAACCTAATTAAACTAAATTAATTTGTGTTAGAATTTATTTACAAAAATAAAGTGAAATTAATAATAATAATAATAAAAATATTTTTGATTTTATTATGAAAGTAATAATTTGTGAATTAATTAAATAATAATAATAATAATAGTTAATAAAAGAAAATAAAAGAAAGGGAAAATAAAAAAAAGAAATAATAAACCAGGGGGGGTGATGGCCCAATATGGAGGTTAGAAAGCAATTTTCAGGCCCATTAAGCAATTCAGTCCATTGACTTTTTGAGATCCTCCATGGCATGGTTGACTGAGGAGTACCATGGTCTTCCAATCCAGGCCTTTGGATCTATGCTGGCAGCCACATGGCGCTTGAGATGTGAGAGTGTATGGTGTACCACTTTCAGAATTCTGCCTATGAATATGTAAGAAAAAATAATAGAAGAGTTTTGGGGGACCTGGGATTCGAACCCAGGTCCCAATGATCACCATCCAGCGCATCAACCACTCCACCATTTGCTTGCTTTAATAATATAATAAGAAGTGAATATAATATATAAAACGTAACAATTATGCTGGAAACAACAAATAAACGCGCGCCCTTTTTGAATGCTCCAATGGAATATCACCATGTACTCATCTTCTTCGTTTGCCTGTAAAAAACACAGTTAGATAGCGGGGGTTTTTAACCCCCACAACCTGCAACCACGAAAAATAGCGAATAGGCGTATGATTAATAGAAATATTTCGCGAGGATGGCTTTGTGTTCGTCTTGTTCTGACGGTTTCAACCATATGCCTTAGGGGTTCTGATTTTTCCTGGATAATAAAGCCCCAATTTGAGAACTCATGAACCCTAAAATTCGCCAATGGCAATTTGTGATTCTGCGTGTTATAATTCAATTAACCTGTACCATTAGCTTCATAGGGGTTCTAGCAATGCAAAACACACAAAAAATCACGTTAATGATGCATGAATTAAGCTATTCGATTATGGACAAAATATGCAAACCGTGAAACTGTTCTTGGTGATTCTTTGAGCCTTAGTGTGTGGTTTTGATTGCAAAACGTTCCTCACACTCCCAGCATCGTGTTAGAAACAAAGAAAGACCTTGAATTGGCTTGGAAGACAGAAAACAGTTTTCAAGTTTCTTGAGTTTTTTCAATGTTGTTATGGCTTCTTCTGCAGCAAATTCACGTCTGTGGCATTAGGGTTGTCTTGTGTACTTATAGTATAATAGAATTAGGTCAAATCCTTGAGCAAAGATCCAATGAATAATGGTTTGAATATTTGATTTGCAATCATATATTTTTGAATCTTTTTGATTGGAAAAACTTGCCAAACTTGGAGATTCTTGTCCCTTTAATTTTCACACGAAATTGCCAGCATATCTTGAGCTTGTTTGCTTCACAAAAAGATTGAAAAATCAAATCTTTGTATTTCCTACATTTTAAATTAATTAAATTAATTAAATGAATTAAAATCAATTAAAAATCCAATTAATTAATAAAAAATAAGAAAATAAATTCAAATAATCTCAATGGGTCATGCATAAGCCTTGGATAAAGTTTCAAGAAGAAATTTAAGGCCCATTAGCAAAAACAATGTGTTTTGAGCAAAGTTGACTTTTGCAAATTCACAAAAATTTCCCAACTTCTCCAATGCATATCTTGCTCAATTTTGATCATATGAACATGTTCTTGAACATTTTGGAAAGGTATTGAAGTCCTCTAACCAATTCCTTTGGTCCCATGTCATTTGGATTTACCAATCTCAAGTTATGGTCTTTGACTTAAAGTGCATTTTTGTTGACTTTTGAAATTGACCTATAATGTAGAAATTGATAACTTTTTATGAGAGAATTTCTTGGACTTGGAATGTGAAGATGAGTTGTAGGAAATGTCATCCCCTTCAAAATGAGCATTGGATGGAATTTTTATGATAAACCATGAAAAAGTTATGCCTTAGTCAAGATACAGTTGACTTTTCTACTGTCCAAAAATAATAACTTTTGCATCTTTGATGATTTTTTGAGCCATCCTTATGGAATCATGATCAAGACTTGATCAAATGATGATTGTGTGCTCAAAATAAGATGTTGACCAAAAAAATTGACTTTTGACTGCAAAATGACCATTTTGCCCCTGCAGTTGACTGTGGATCAAATAGGGCTTTTGACTGTGGAATTTGACACTGTGAGTCTTGAGACTTGGCATGTAGATGCTTGAGAATGTGTATAGGCATATGAGACTTGATTGAGCCATTGAAAACCTCAAATTCCTTGAAAGAAACAAAACCCTAATTTCAGCTGGCTTAGGAGGCATTTGGACTGTGCAATCCTTGAGCAATCTTGAACCATTTGAAGACGATTCTTGATAAACCTTGAAGAATATGGGAGGGAAAATTTTGGGGTACAACACCCATACTTTGTAACTGAGTAAGAGTGGGCGCCAAATCGGCATTGTATTGATATTGACGATAAAAAGCGGCAGCTAAGTCTTCCCAATTGTGAACCTCTGATCTCTCGAGCTGATAAAACTAGTCCAACTGCGTTCCTGACAAGTTGTCTTGAAAAAAGTGCATTTAAAGGTCTTTATCAGATGAATGGGGTTGGATCTTTCTGACATACGATCTCAGGTGCATCTTTGGGCATGACAAACCGTCATACTTGGCAAACGTTGGCACCTTGAATTTAGGAGGGATAACAATCCCAGCTACCAGCCCTAGTTCTTCAAAATCCAAACCAGGGACCCTCTGCAACTCCATAGCTGCCAGTTTATCCTCAAGATTATTATATTTATCATCCGCTGGTGGATACTGTTGTTCGGAGTAGTCTTCATCTTCTTCCTCTTCCTCCTCTTTAACCTCAAATTCAGAAGGTACAACAGTACCTTTCCCTTTACCGGCCCCTTCGTCAGACGTTGAGGGGAACTCAAGAACCTTCCTAACATTGCTCTTAAACCTTCTTCCAAAAGTGGCTACTCCAGGTCTCTTTTTCTTTTTCTCTTTATTCTTCTCCAACAGAGCTTTGAGATCCTCTTGACCCTTTGCCAAGGTCATGAGGAGTTGCTGGAATTGTGAATTTTGTTCCTGCAGATCCTTTACCGTCTGCTCCAAATCCATCTTGCTGAAATAAACAGCAGAAAGATAAGGGAACCTGGTGTGAAGACCTGTTTATGCATATGATGAATGGTATGTTATTCATGTAATGCATTCAAGGATTCAGAAATTCAAACTTCTTGCAAACAAAAAGAACGCACGTCATATTAAGAAGAATTTGTTAGTACATAAGTGCCCCATGGGCAAAATATTAAAAAATTCTTAATGTAAAAAGACATTGCGCATCCTCTTTGGTGTGATGTAAGTGTTGAGAGTTTCCTCCTCATGAAGTCGGCGGGTAAGCTCCAAAACCTTCTTCTCACTGGCATAGAAGCTGGCTTCAAAAGTATTTTGTTCTTCCTTGAGTTGGATCCAACTCTTTTGCATTTCTTCCCATGATGTTGGCATGTCAGGATGTAGGATGGTGTATGGAACCTCTCCTTCCATAACAGGCTCTTTGATCACGGGGAGAATGTGAGGATATGGCATCATAAGATTTTGGGCGCAGGTTCGTAACCACTTGAGGTAAGGCTCAAGGGGGATGGAATTTTTGTGCCCCAGTGTCTTACTATCCACCTTGTTTGGCATCCTCCAAGCTCTGATGAACCTTTGTCGAAGTCCTTGCGCATCGTTGTCGAAGTCAAAAACTAGGTCAGGAATCAGCATGTCATGAGGATCGTCCCTCCGAGCATATCCAAACTGTCTCAAAGCTAGACAGGGGTTGTAGGTAATGCCTCCCCTAATGCCAAGTAGTGGGACATTAGGGAATTCCCCACAATGATCAATGATGATGACATTTTCTCTAGACCGAGAACACCAATGTACATCAGAATGTGTGAGGGTCATCAATCGTTGTGACCACCTTAAACCCTGCTCATTCTTCAAAAATGATTGTGGAAGGTGAGAAATAAACCACCTTGCTAGGAGAGGAGTACGGCACATGAGAACACCTTTTTTCCTCATTGTTCGTGTGTAAAATAAGTGTAGGATGTCCCCAAGCAATGTAGGTATAGGATTCTTGTATATGAAAATCTTGACAGCATTCACATCTATAAGCTGATCCAGGTTTGGGAATAGGACCAACCCATAGATGAGGAGTGCCACAATCTCTTCAAAGGCTTGTAGATCAAGAGAATTCCAGCAGTCTTGGGCCTTCTCAAACAGAAATTTTGCCAAGAAACCCTTGACACCACTTCTGGTTTCCCAATGCCCCTTGATGTCAGATGGTTGCAAGTGTAATGCTTGAGCAACATCTTCAGGCTTTGGTTCTTTTTCCGTACCGTTGTAGGGTAGTTGATGAAGAATAAGAATTCTAAAGAGTTGAGAAAATTCCTCCAAAGTAGGCACCGATTGGTAATCAGGGAATGTAAAACAGTGGTGTAGGGGGTCAAAGAACTGGAAGAGAACTTTCACCATGTCTTCTTCAATATTGGTGTCGACCAAGTTGAGGAGTCTACCATGTCTTTCACTGAAGAGAGAATTCTCTGGAATCCTAGAAGTAAGCTCCTTGAGTTAAGGAGGGATTCTCACAAGGCTGACTTGAATTGTTTTCCTGCGAAGAGATTCCATGACCTACAAAACAGGAACAAAGATGAAGATCAAAACCCTTGAAATGGTTAGTGGATGCATATGATGCTTTATGATGTTCATGATGTATGCACAAGCACATGTACAAGCAAGTCACACAAGACCCTAGTTTCAGGCTTGCATGAGGTTTCATAGGTAAGTACCCTCTTGAGTTTACTTGGCTCAAAACCTGTCCTATAAATAGTAACAGGGTTCTAAGGAGCTCAATATCACTGAATTGTTTTCCATGTTCATTGTTTTGGTTTAGCCACTTAACTAGCGACCAAAATATCCCAAGAAAAAACCTTCAATGAGTGTAGTATCGAGTATTTACCCACTTTGGACTGCACCAAAGCCGGTCATCTCACTACCCCTAATAAAAGGCCAAGATGGTCAAGTAAGGTTCTAAGAGTTCATTAGTGCTTCATGACATCACTCAGCGGCCCCGTATTCTCTTTGATTGACTCAAAGGCTACCGGTACTCACAAATATGTCGCACTAATATAGCTATTGCTTCAACCATGTTGGTATACCCCGCACAGTTTCCACAACGTATTGCTATTTACCTATGAATGTTTCCCAAATCCGGGTAGAGGATTTCAAGCCCAAACAAGAGAACCAAATGTAAAGCAATCAAGGCAAACAATATAATCATGAAAAGGGTGATCTAAGCCCTAAGGTTACTCCACTTTTAAAGATATTCCCCAGCAGAGTCGCCAGTTCTGTGATACGGTGGGAGAACCGACTTGGGATTTTGCATTTATGTTCTCAAATGTTTCGGTTTAGCAAGAGTCGCCACCGACTTTTTATTTTATCCTAAGGAAAGGTCAAAAAACACAGGAAAGACCTTTGAGATGTTTTCTTGGGTTCGGGGAGTAAATTATAGAAAGGGAAGGTATTAGCACCCTTTCTATCCATGGTTATCCATGGGCTCTTAGTTACTTGCTTAGATCACTTGCTTTGCTTTTCAATTGTTTGAAATGGTGCTTTGTGTGTGGTTTTGAAAGATGTTTTTGAAAAGAGGCCATCGTTGTGGCAACCTTTGTAATGATTCTTGTTTTAATGTATACAAAGGTGTTTTTGTCTTTTGAAAAGTTTTCAATATTTGAAAGTAGGGTTTTGAAATTGTGTTGTGAAGTGTGTTTTAAAGATAGCAAGGATGTTTTTGCAAGCTTTGATCAAGTAACTAAGAGTTGTCTACCCTATTTTACTCAAAGATCTTTCCTATGTTTTTAACCCTTTTGACAGTGTTGTTTCACCATTGTATTTGGTGAACAACCTTGTGTTAGGATGTTAACGGGACAGGCGCGGGTCATCGCATAAACCATGATAGCAATAATGTCAAGTATTTTTGGCAATTTTATTGAGGGACTTGATCATTTTGTTTAGGCAACTCAGATAGCATCGTCAAGGGACTATGATCTTTGTTTTGTTTTTGTTTTGCCAAAGTAACTTGACATGCATATCATGGCCCATTTTTTAAGGCAACAAGTGGATTGAAACCCTAGAGGTACAAGTGTGCATTGTATTTATTTTCATGCATTGTTATCTTGGATTAGGTCAAACTAATTATTGATTTTATTTTGCATACAAACCCTAGGTCTAATCATGACATAATTGAAAGCTTAAAGGTGCGAGAATTTTAAATTCTACACTATTACAACATGATATAGGGAGGGGGGTACAAATTTGAATTGGGGATTATTTTGCAAGAAATTAAATCCTAAATTATTACAACCAAATTGAATGTACAAGGTATATATTTAAATGTACAATATTTAAATAAATACAATAAATAAATAATAAATAAAAATATATTATGCAAAAATGTTTTTATGTATGTAAAAAGTATTTTTAATGTGAAATGCTAATAAATAAAAAAGTCAATTTCAATTATTTTATTTTTAGGGCAAAAACCCTAATTTCTTAAATAAATAGTATTATTTATTATTTACATACAATAATGTATTAATTTGTACAAAAAAATAAAGTATATTAAAAAAAAGGTATTTTTAGTATAAAATATTTATAAAAATAAAAATGTATTATTTTTGTGTTTTTTTTTGTTCTTATTATTTAATAAAATATATTATATATGTATATATATATGTATTAAATATATTAAATGTGTATAAAAATAAAATAAATTAATTACAAAAAGGTATATATTTCAAGAAAATATTTTCAAATGTGTATAAAATAATAAATGAAAATAAACATATTTTTTGCATTATTTTTAAGTTTTAATAAAAGGAATATAAAGTATTTAAACATTTTTATACTAGTAAAAATAAGAATAAATACCAAATAAATGTAAAAATAATATAAAAATAATTTTAGGCATTTTTTATATTTGGACATAAAATAATAAAGTCAGAATAAAAAAATAAAAATGCAAAAATAACAATATACAAAGAAATGGGCCAAGGGGGTGCGAACTGAAAATGCATGTGTGAGAAGCAAAAACAATCAGGCCCAACCCAAGCAACTTCATCTTCTTCCTCAATTCAAACAAAAACGCGCGTTCTGTGTATCAAACGCTATCTCCTGATTCCTTGCTTTTTTGACAAAACTCATAACATGAAACTTGTAGAGCATCAAACAACGAATCTAACCATATAAAAAACTTAAGCTAACTCTCAAAGACCAGAGAGAATTTCTCTGGCCCTAATTTTTAACCTAGTTTTTTCAGAAAGTTCATGAACAAAATTCTCCTAGCACGATTAATATAAATGAAAACTAAGCACATGTATGGCTTCAGGGCTATGAATACAACATCTTTCATTCACAAGCCTAAGTCTAACTATTCCTAAATAGAGAGATAGAAGTCCATGAAATACCTGTTTCAGTTGACTTTGAGCTGGACAATGCAACAACTTCCAAGGGTGCTTGAGGTTCTTTTGAGCTTGCCTGAGGTCCACTGAAGCTTTCCCAATGTTTGGCTTGTTTTGAAGTAGCCTGAATCGTGCTACAGAACTCAACCTGCAAAGCTTTCAAACAAAAATGGAAATGTGTGTTAATGGTGTTACAGCTAGCAATGGAGGTCTGGGATAGTTCAGGTGAGTTGAATAGAAGATATTGGAACAAGTTTGAGGCAAAACGCACGAGGGAAAGTAGAGATGGAGGTGGTTCTGCAGGGCTTGCCCTGTTTTGCAGAAAAATGGTGATTTTGTGTACAAGGAGATTTGAGGGGTTAAGGGCTCGTGCTTCTGACTTGTGAGGATATGTAAAACTTGTTTTAAAACTTTGTTCTTGTTGGTTTTATCAGATATGAGAGATACAAGCTTTTGGCCCTTTGACTTGTTTTGAAAGCAAAGTTGGAAGTGAAGTGAGATAGGCCTGTACAGGCTATCTCTAAGCATGCACCAACTTCTTGTACTATGCCTGAGATTGTGGAGCTTGTTTGCTGCAAAGGAAGAAAGTCCAAGGCTCAAGAAAAAGCAATTTGACATAAAGTGCCCTTTATGAAAATGGAAGTGTGGCCTTTATGGTTAAAATGGCAATGTTCATTGTACAAAGCTCTCTTGATCAGAACAATGCCAATATCCAATGTATTTGCATTCAATTTTGGAGTTTAAATTGGTTTAGAGGCTTGTAATCATGTACTAAGCTATCTTGGTCAGATTTGCAACTTGGTATGAACATGCATTGGCCATGGATCAAAGTGAGTTTTTGCCAACATCAAGCATTCGATTATCCCTAACCACAAGGGTGTTTGAAGAGTTCTTGGACAATTTGGAAAGCTTGAAACATGTATTATAATCCATCTTTGAAATTCAACTTGAAACTCCAAGTGGAACTATGTGAAAAATGGCCAAGAAGATGGGTCAAAATCCTACCTAAACTAGGGCAAAATTTCTCTAAGTTAAAAGTTTTAGGTACCCTTGTTCCAAAAATCATAACTTGAGATACAAGCTTCTTTTGAGAAAACTTTGTGAATCAAATACAACTTTCATGTTGCAAGTTTTGTTTGAATCCATTTGCATCTTGATGAAAAAATGGGACAAAGTTAGGAAAAAATAAGAAAATTTTATAACTTAGAAAAATTCTAAGTTATGAAAATTTTCCATTTTAAACCCTAATTTGCATTTTTGGGTTTCTTGATGAACAAGTTTCATAGTTTGACATGTCTTGATGAAAAATGACCTTTGGCACTTGATTTTGACCAAAAAGTCAAAGTTTGACTTTTCAGTATACAGTTAAATTTTGATCAGTTGACTGAAAAATTCATCTGTCCATCCTATGCATTTGAGATCTTTTGAACTTGTTGAATGGGTCAAGACAATGTAATTGAGTCCTTGAGTCCATGGTTGAGCTTGATTTGCCATTGGCTAGGTCAAACAGTCAAAAATTGCCTTTGTATAGTCAAAACCCTAAAAATGACCATTTTGCCCTTTTGGTGATCTGATCAAATTTCTTGTGGAATTGTGATCCAAACTTGATCAAATAGTTCATATGAGTTCATAATGTTGATGTGGGTCAAAATTCACGAGGTTTGACTGTCAATTGGCCATAGTTGACTTTTTCCCCAATACAGTTGATTTCTAGGTCAACTGTCCAATTGACTGGGCAAAAATTTGAATCAAGGCTTGAAACTTGGTATGGACAAACTTGTGAGTCCAATATGAAGTATGAAAGTCAATTTGGGTATTGTAGGTCAAAACATCACCGTGCAAACTCAAACCCTAATTTAGGTCAATAGTGCAAGGAGGTGTCTTGAGCAGAGCAAACCCTTAGCTTGATCCTGAGTTCCAAGAGTCTTATGATGAGAAATGTTGATGAAATGAGAGGGCAAATTTTGGGGTACAACACATTGTTAAACATTTTACAAGTTTGAATCTAATAAAGTTTGGTTATTTCTTGGTTTGCAAATTTAAATCTCCCAAAGTCTTTGAAATCATTTCATACGCATTCCATTATCATGCACCTCATTACAGGTATCATTACAGGTTTCTCATCTTCTTCGCAGTTTATTTCAGCACATAATGTCTTCTGAAATACCTACTGATCAAGCCATCAAGGATCTTCAAGCACATAATGCTCAATTCAAATAAATGTTCTTGAACCTGGCTAAAGGGCAAGAAGATTTGAAGACTCTCATCCTGAAGGAGAAGAAGAAGAAGAAGAAGAAGAAGGTGGTCCTTATGAACATGGGTCACTGATTTGGGAATAGGTTGCGACAGGAAGCTGATCTGTCACATTCATCTAAAGGAGGAGAGAATCAATAGGAAGAAAAGGGTCCTAGCCCTGTGGTCTCTGATAATGACACTGATTTTGATGAAGAATAGTATCCTCCTACCGAGGATAAGTACAAGCAACTCGAAGACCGTCTGAGCGCAATGGAGATTCAGAAGATCCCTGGGTTGGACTTCGGAGATCTAGGACTAGCCTCCGGGGTGGTGATCCCTCACAAGTTTAAAGCTCCTGTTTTATCTAAGTACGATGGAACATCCTGTCCAAAGCTCCACCTTCGCTCGTACGTCAGAAAAATTCAGCCCTACACTACTGATAGAAACCTGTGGGTTCAATTCTTTCAAGATAGTCTGTCAGGGACTCAACTTGAATGGTTCTATCATTGGAATGGGCTAATGTCCGCAACTGGGAGGACCTTGTTGCTGCTTTTTACAAGCAATACCAGTATAACACCGACCTTGCTCCCACACGTACTCAGCTTCAGGGTATGTCTATGGATGCAGGCGAAGGCTTTAAGGACTATGCTCAGAAGTGGAGAGATCTGGCTGGAAGAGTCCAACCCCTCTGTCTGATAGGGAGTTGGTGGATATGTTTCTTGGGACTTTGTCTGGTCCATTTTTCAATCATTTGATCAGGAGTTCATCATCTGGATTTACTGAATTAATTTTGACTGGGGAGAGGGTAGAAGTTGGTATCAGAAGTGGCAAGATACAGAAAGGTGCTTCATCATGTACAAAAAAGAAGCCTTTCAAGAAAGAAGCTAGTGTTGTTTATAGCTCGAGGAGCCAAAACCGACTTGAACGCCGCTAAGCAGTAAATGTGGTAGTAATATCAAGACCCACTGTTGTCCCACAACACAACAATCAGCAAAGAATAGAGAGACCACAAAGTCAATACACTCGGCTCAGTATGACCTTATCTCAAATTCTGTCGCAATTGTTGAACACTAACCTGGTAACTCTGAGGGAAGCCCCGAAGAATCCCAGTACTACATCACCGCTGTATAATCCGAACGCCCCCTGTGCCTATCACTCTGATAGCCCAGGGCATGATACAAACAACTGCTGGGCCTTGAGGAATAAGGTGTAAGATTTGATTGAAGCTAAAGAAATCGAGTTCGATGCTCCGGAAAATCCCAACGTCATAACTACGCCCATACCCAAGTGTGATACGGGGGGAGAACTGACTTGAGGTTTTGCGTTTGTTTTCGCAAATGTTTCGGTTGAGCAAGAGTCGCCACCGACTTTTTATTTTATCCTAAGGAAAGGTTTAAAAAGCACAGCAAAAACCTTTGAGATTTTTCTTGGGTTCGGGGAGTAGATTATAGAAAGGGAAGGTTTTAGCACCCTTTCTATCCATGGTTATCCATGGGCTCTTAGTTACTTGCTTAGATCACTTGCCTTTTTTTTTCAATTGTTTGAAATGGTGCTTGTGTGTGTGGGTTTGAAAAATGTTTTGAAAAGAAGCCATTGTGGTGGCAACCTTTGTAATGATCCATGTGGGGATGTATACAAAGGTGTATGTCTTTTGAAAAGGTTTTCATTTGTTTTTGAAAGTTGTTTTTGAAAGTGTTGTGAAGTGTGGTTTTAGAAAATAGGCAAGTGTTTTGTTTCGCAAGTTTGATTCAAGTAACTAAGAGGTTATCTACTCCTAAATTTCTCAAAGATTATTGCTATGTTTTAACCCTTTTAACAAGTTTGTTCCACCATTGTATTTGGTGGACAATCTCATGTTAGGATGTGAAAGGGACGGGCGCGGGTCATCGTTTTAGACCATAATTGCAATGGTGCCAAGTATCTTTGGGCATTTTCTTTAAGGGACTTGATCATTTATTTTTGGAAGTATTTTGAAAATGTTATCGAGGGACTATGATCATTTGGTTTGTTTGTTTTGCCCAAAGAGACTTAACATGCAATATGGCCCAATTTTGAAAGGCAATAAGTGGAGTACCCTAGGGGGTGCAAGTGTGATTTGTGTGTCCGTTTTCATGCTTGTTTGTCTTGAGATTAGGTCATAACTATTTTGTCGTTTTTCGCATACAAACCCTAATTCTAACATGGCATAATTAGAAAGCAATAAAGCGCGAAAATAAATTTACTAAGCTATTACAAAACCAAATATGGGAAGGGGGGTACAAATGTTCAAATGGGGATCTTGACAAGTAATGTAAACCTAAAACCATTACATCAATATTGAAATATTTTACAAGATGATTAATTGCATAAATAAAATAAAATAAGACAAATATGCAAGAATGCAAAAAAAGGTTTTTGTATATGTATGAAAAAAGTATTATTTATGTAAGAATAAAAAGAAAATAATAAAAAAAAAAGTATTTTTAGGTTTTTTTTTCATATTTAGGGTAAAAACCCTAAATCTATTAAATAAAAGATATTATTATTTGATTTAATACAAGTATTTATTTATTATGTACAAAAATAAAAATAAAATGAAGTATATTATAAAAAAGTATTTTTTTATATCAAATATTAATAAAAATGAAAAGTATAGATATTTTTGTATTCTAACCTAAATATATTAATATATATATATATATATATATATATATATATATATATATATATATATATATATATATATATATATATATATATATATATATATATATATATATATATATATATATATATATATATATATATATATATATATATATATATATATATATATATATATATATATATATATATATATATGTATTAAGTTCTAAATATGTATTATATATATAAATAATAATAATTTTTAATATGTATAAAAAAGGTATTTTTTTATGTAAAATATTTTCAGAGGGTATAATAAAATAAAAATGAAAATAAAAGTATTTGACCTATTTCTCAATATTTTAATGAAATGCATATATTTATTTATCTAAGTATTAATCAAAAGAAAAATCATATAAATACCTAATAAATTAAAAATGGTGAGAAAAAATATTTTTGTATTTTTTATGTTATGAGAAAAAATAAACAAAGTCAATCAAAAAAGAAAAAGGTCAAAAAGTCAAAGAAATAAGCAAATGGGCCTTGGGGGTGTAAAAGCAATTATGTGGTGCAAATAAGAAAAAAGGTTCCAGGCCCAGCCCAGAAGACCTGTCTTCAACCTCCAGCAAACAAATGTTTGAAAAAACGCGCGCCCTGTTCCTCATCTTCCAACTCTTGATTCCTGGCTTTTTAGCAAAAACTCATAACATAAAAAGTGTTCAGCATGAAGAGACGATTCTAACCATATGCATAACTTGATCTAACTCTCTAAGATGAGGGAGAATTTCTCCTCCCCCAATTCCTAACCTAGTTTTTCTGCCATTTTCAAACTCCAAATTCTCACAACTCAAGCAAAAGAAATGAAAAGTAAAAACATGTACATGTTCAGTGGCATGAGTAGAACCTTGTTTCTTCACAAACTTAAAGCTAATGATGCCTAATAAGAGAGATACGAATTCAAAAACTTACCTGTTCAGTTGAAGTTCTATCTGGAGATGTAGGAACTTTCAGTGCAAGGTGATGATTGGAGAAGCTTCCTTGAGGTCCAGGGATGCTATTCCAATGTTTACTTTGTCTTGAAAGCTTCTGAATCGAGCTAGAGAACTTCACCTGCAAGTCAGAAATGTGAAAATGGTGGAAGTGGTTAGAGTGATTACAGGTCGTGCTTTTGCTTTTGGTTAGCTTGCATAGATGGTATGGAAGGTGTGTGAACTGATTTTGGCAAGAATGCTTGAGAGAAATAGAAGTTGGCACTCAAACTGCAGAGGCAACTCTGTTTTTGCAGTTTGATGGTGTTTTTTGGTTTGATGATGTTTTGGAGGTAAATGGCTCGTGCAATAGCTTGGTTATGATGTGTGTAATATGTTTGATAACTTTGTCTAAGTGTTTGTAAGCTGGTTTCTGAGTTGGTACAAGTTATGCCACATTTCTTGAACTTGAAGCAAACAAAAGCCACTTGATCATTCTAGCCTGTACAGGCCCTCACACTATGCTGCATCTTTTTGTCTTGATCAAAGTGTTATGTTCATGAATCTTGTGTCCAAAGATATGCATTGTACCATTTGATTTGCAAACTTGACATAAAGTTCTTCTTTTCAAAAATGGATAAACCACTTTTTCCAATTAAGGCTTAATTCCTTGTGTAATGACTATATGAACAAAACAAAGCTAAAACACAATGGATTGGCATTTAATTATTGAGTGTAACTTGGTTTAAGGACCTGTAATCAAGGGCATGCTGGTTTTGAGAAGTTTGCATAACTTATGAACATGAAAAATGGCCAATTCAAAAGTGAGTTTTTGCTATATTGTGAAATTCGATTCTCCCTAACCATGAGGTTGTTTGATGAGTTCTTGGACATTTTGGAAAGCTTGGAATGTGTACTACAATCCATCTTTGAAGTTCAATTTGAAATTCCAAGTGGAAGTGTATGGAAAATGGCCTTGAAGTGGGGTAGAAAAACTTTGTCAAAATAGGTCAAAAATTCACTAAGTTAAGAATGGTTTAGTGCCCTTATTCAAAAATTTGTAACTTGAGATACAAGCTTCAAATGAGAAAACTTTGTGAATCAAAGTTGTAGATTATGCAACAAGATACAACTTTCATGTTTTGACTTTTGTTTTAATCCAAATGAATCATGGTGAAAAAGTGGGGCAAAGTTGGGAAAAAATTAGGGTTTTCCATAACTTGAAAAATTCTAAGTTATGAAAAATTCCATTTTAAACCCTAATTTGCATTTCTTGGTTTCTTGGTGAACAAGTTTCATGATTTGGCATGTTTTGATGAAAAATGAATCTTGACTCTTGATTTTGATCAAAAAGTCAAAGTTTGACTTTTCAGTGTACAGTCAAAATTGATCAATTGACTGGGAAATTCAACTGTCAATCTTGTGTACTTGGGATCTTTTGAGTTTGTTGAGCATGTCAAGACAATTCCATGGGGTCTTTGAGTCCATATGTGAGCTTAGTTTGCCATTGGCTAGGTCAAACAGTCAAAAAATTGCCTTTGTGCAGTCAAAACCCTAAAAATGACCATTTTGCCCTTTTGATGATCTGATCAAATTTATTGTGGAATTGTGATCCAAACTTGATCAAAGGGTCCATATGAGTTCATAATGTTGATGTGGGTCAATTTTCATGAGATTTGACTGTCAATTGGCCACAGTTGACTTTTTCCCCAATACAGCTGATTTTTAGGTCAACTGTCCAATTGACTGGGTAAAACTTGGAATTAGGACTTGAAACTTGGTATGGGTAAACTTGGGAGTCCAATATGAAGCATGAAAGTCATCTTAGGCATTTTAGGTCAAAACATCTTTGTTCAAACACAAACCCTAATTTGAGTCCACAGTGCAAGGAGAAGTCTTGAGCAGAGGAAACCCTAACTGGATCTTGATCTTCAAGGTTTTTGTGATGAGAAAATGCTGAGGAAATGGGAGGGCAAATTTTGGGGTACAACACCAAGCATGACCAGGGAGTGAATGCAATTGAGGACGACGAAGAAGAGTCAGAGTTTGAAAGCTGGATTTACCCGACTACCAACGGTGGATTGAACAATTGGACGGCAAAGGACTTCGTGCCCATTTCTTTTATTACACAGTAAGTGACTTTTGTTTTGAAATTTGTAACAGACAATTTGAAACTTTACGGCCGGATGCCTTGCCCGAGGCACTGTGGCTTTGTTTGTGAGGGCTTATTGGGTGTCATTTCCATATATCATCAATAAAGCATTGGACGTTTTCTTGCATTACAAATTTTGCGCTCCTTATTTTTCTTTTTTTATCTTGCACTTTATCAAAAAAGCTATTGTCTTACACACTGTTGCACCCCAAAATTTGCCCTCCCATATTCTTCAAGAAATTGCCAAGTCAAATCACAAAATTCCCCAAGGGTTATGCAGTTCAACTGTCTCCTATACAGTCAAAACTAGGGTTTGTGTTCTGATCAAGAATTGAAAGTTTTCAAAGGCCCAATCTAGTCTCATATGCCTACAAATGTGGTCAAACATCCTCATATCAAGTTTCAAGGCATTCAGCTCAAAATTGCACAGTCAAAACCCTAGATTGCACTACAGTCAACTGTAGGGGCAAAATGGTCATTTGGCAGTCAAAAGTTCAAATTTTTGGTCAACATATCATTTTGAAGCCACAAACATCATTTGATCAATGCTTGATCATGATTCTCAAAATTTGGCTCAGAAATCATCAAAGAGGCAAAAGTTACTATATTTGGACAGTTGAAAAAGTCAACTGAAATTGACCAGGGCATAACTTTCACATGGATTATCAGAAAAATTCCATCCAAATCTCATTTTGAAGAGAAGGACATTTCCTACAATTCATCTTCATATTCCAAGTCCAAGAAATGCTCTCACAAAAAGTTATCAATTTCAACATTATAGGTCATTTTCAAAAGTCAACAAAAAGGGACTTTAAGTCAAAGGCCATAACTTGAGATTGGTAAATCAAAATGACATGGGACCAAAGGCATTGGTTAAAGGACTCAAAGACCTTTCCAAAATGTCCAAGAACATGTGAAAAGCTTAAAAATTGAGCAAGTTATGCCTTGTGGAAGTTGGGAAATGTTTGGGAATTTTGAAAAGTCAACAATGGTTCAAATGACCTAAAAATGCAAATGGGCCCATTTTTCTTCCATGATCCATCATTCCAAGCCTATGCACGACCATTTGGCCCAAAGGGAAGTATTTTCTAAATTTTTAATTATTTATTTGAATTTATATTAATATTAATTCATTTAAATCATTTAAATATGTAGAAAATATAAACTTGACCTAAAAAAATCTTTTTGTGCACATTCTACTCTCAATATTTCGTGCTTAACCAATTATGGAAGGATTTGGTTTGATTTGAGTTGATTGAACAAAATTGCACATGAGAAAAGATATGTAAAGATTCTTAGAAAATCAAAGATTGAAAACAATGAATGCCTTGGATATTATCCAAATTTGTTGACCTAAAAGCTTGGCTACATATGCAGGATCACAAACCTAATTGCCTTACACAAAAAAGCTGCGCAAGAAGCTCTCTAAAAACTTGAATTTTTTCCATAAAACACAAAATCTGATTTCAAGGTTAGAGGTCGATTCCAACCCTAACACTCATTCCAAAGGCTTCCTTGTGAACTCCTGATCAAATTCCAATCAATATCAACTACCAAAACGCCCTGAATCGGTATCAAGAACTCGAACTGTGTCACAAAACTTTTGAAATCGCATATCACAATTCATACATCTTTTTGCATTTTGATTGATGAATTCTTGTTCAGTATGAAGTTTCCAAGCTAACCATACCAATTAATTTCATTTTTGTGCAATATAGGCGATTTTGCCATTGTTAAATGTTAGGGTTTGCAGGTTTCAAAATTGGGGTTTCCCAAACCAAGTAAAATTAGCCTTCCATACCATGATAGTCATACTCAGCAAGCATGGACGAAAAGGAAGCACTATTCGCGATGAATTTATGACCACCATAGCCCTATTCGCTATTTTCCCATAGCATGCTTAAAGCAACGCGTTAAAACCGTTGCTATTGTGTTTTATTTTTCAGGTACGCGAGGAAGAAGAAGCCGTGGCAGCCAGTGATACGTTCATTTGAAATTTCGCGCGTTCCCTCCACTACGCGTTGGTTTTGCCTTTTGTTGTTTATTCATTATAATATGTTAATTGAAATTCAATAGCTCAACTGGCAGGTGGACGCGCTTGTAACCCTCATGACCTGGGTTCAAGTCCCAGGTCTGTGCAATTTCTCATATTATTTTTCAATACAGATTCCTATGCAACGCTAGCGTTAAGGACTACCATATTCCATCCAGATCAGACCCTACACGCATCCAAGCACATCAGATCTAAAGGCCAAGATTCAGGGAACGCATTATGCCTTAGTCAACGCACCATATGGAATCTGGAAAAGTCCATAAGGCCATGCTTATTGGGCCTGATTTGCTGAACCAAAACCTCACAAATTGGGACTACACCCCACCCTGGTTTGCAAATATTTTTATTTTTTTTCTCATCTCTTTTAATTATTATTATTTTATTTGTTTTCTTGTTTTAATTTAATTCAATATTTTAACAAAATACAAAAACATATAGAAAAAATCAGAAAAGGCAAAAATATAATATTTATTTTATCTTAATTATTTTTCATAAAAAATTTGCATGTTAATTAGTTAATTTAAATTAGGGTTTATTGTTAATTCTTTTCATAATAAATATAAAAATGTAGAATTAGGTTAATTAACAATTTTGATTCCTTTTCATATTTTTCCCTTTTTTTTTTCACAGTAATAATTATTTATTTATTTATTTTATTTCTTTATAATTAAATGTATATAAATAACTTAGGTTTAAATTAGGTTAAAAATTCAATCTTTTTCTTAATAACTTAAAAAAACATTAGAATTAGGGTTTACATCCAATTTTTTTTTAGTTTTAATTAATTCTTTTTCTTTTAAATCTTAAAAAACACAAAAATACCAAAAACATTTAATTTTTCATTTTTTATATTTTTTTTTAATTCCTTATTAATTTAATATTTTGCAAAAGGGTCCAACGCCCGTCGCTCTAATTCTTTTGTTTCGCGCATTTTACTTTGTCGCTTATTATAATTATGTACATGTCCCAAAGCCTTGTAACAATTTTACTTTTCGCACTTTCATTCGCTTTCTTTATTTTCAGTCAAATCGGGTCCGGTTTAATTTTGGCGATGTGGACCCGCGCCATTTGTAACAGTGTAGATTTATTTTCCCGCAAACTTTATAACTGTTAAAAAGCATGCAAGAATGAATGTCTTAATTAAAATCAAGCGTAGAACACAAATAAACATGACAAGACAAATATCAATGAAAACGACACACGAATCGCACACACCACCCCTAGGGTACGCCTCACTGTTGCCTTTCGAAAGGTGATCGTCGAGTAGAGGATGTCTTAGTAAGTCCTCATGATCCGGGAACCTGGCATGAGGGTAGCTTCTAAGGTGTCTTCCTATTGCTCTGGTGATCACCATGTCTCTAAAACTCGAATTGACCCGAACACCTCCAACAGTGGTGCTACCTGCCTCTCAATGGTGGGATGGCACTGCTTTAAAGGACTCTTACACAGACGAATTCCTTAGGGTAGGTAGGTTCTCAAAGATACTTGCTCTAATCTCAAAACAAACTCAAAAAGACTTTTCACACTGACACTTTTCAAAAGCTTTCAAAGCAAATTTTTCAAACACTCTGACGTACGAGTCGAACTGAAATTTTTCAAAAGAAACTTTTTTAAACCCACATTGAAAAGCAAACAAACAATTTTGAAAACACATTGAGCAAGTATCTAAGAGCCCATGGATAACCATGGATCGAAAGGGTGCTAACACCTTCCCTTTCTATAACCTACCTCCCGAACCGAGAGCAATCTCTTTAAGGAATTTTTCTGTGCTTTTGTCCTTTCCATTTGGAGAAAATAAAAGACGGTGGCGACTCTTGCGTCCGCGACATTTCGCGAACCAGCGTTAAACAGTCAGTTCCAGATCCACCGATCACAGAACTGGCGACTCTGCTGGGGACTATATTCTTAAAGTGAGGTGTACCTTAGGGCTAGGTCATAACTGTGTTTTCACTTGTATTGTTTTGCTTGCTTTACTATTGTGGGTTGCATCGGAGATACATAGATCCTAACCCGGATCTAGGGATACCCTGTTTAGGTAGCATAAGCTGTGAGGGACCTGTCCGGCGTAGACCGACACAGGTGAAGCAGTGGCTACATTGGTGTGGCACCTTAGTCTGTACCGATATCCCTTGTGTCGCAACGAGGAGAATATGGGTCTTCTAAGGAGTCATTAGGCACCAACAACCTTAGAACCTTAATTGACACAACTTGGCCTTTAGAATTGTAGCAGTATGCTACGCCCATTGAGGCTAAACTCTCGTGATGGTTCTGGCCGCAAGAAAAGATTGCGATGCTGGAGTTATGACCGATTGAGGGTAGTCAATGATATTGGGATCCTCTAAGAACCCGGTTACTTTTGATTAGGACAGGTATGAACCAACAAACTGAAAGAGGGTAGTACCTAGACCTCATGCTGGCCTAAACTTTAGGGGCTTGCCTTGTGTGACTTGTGTGCCTTACTATGTTTGCCTTTGTATCTGTATGTGGTGTGCTTTATCATAACATCATAGCATCATGAGCATTGCATGCATCCTGCATAAGAATTGACCATTTCAAAGACAAGAGGGTTTCATCTTTGCTCTGTTTTGTAGGACATTATGATGCCTGTGCGAAGGAATACTATCCGGTTCAACTTTGTTCGTTCACCTGAGTTGCTTGATGAATTGGTTAGCAGAATTCCAAATACCACCTCCTTCATTCAGAGGCATGGTTCTCTTCTCAGTTTAGTCACTGCAAAGCGGGATCAACAGTTGATGAGTGTTCTGACCCAGTTCTATGACCCTCAGTACCAGTGCTTCACCTTTCAAGACTTCCAGCTGGTCCCTACCCTGGAAGAGTTCTCTAATCTGCTTGGTATCCCTATCTTGGATCAGACTCCCTTTACTGGTTGGGAAAAGACCCTCAGGCTTGAGGATGTGGCTGCAGCTCTTCCTTTGACCCATCAAGAGGTAACAGACAACTGGGTAACTAGAAGCGGAGTTAAGGGTTTCTTGGCCAAGTTTCTGATTGGTAAGGCTAATAATTTCTGGAATGACCTGGACTTTAGGGCATATGAAGACATCTTGGCTCTCCTAATCTATGGGTTAGTCCTGTTTCCTAATCCTGACAACTTCATCAATGTCACTGCCATAAGGATCTTTATGTCTCAGAATCCAGTGCCCACTCTTTTGGGTGACATCTTGCAACAACTTCATGCCCGTACTACCCGAAGACGAGGAACCCTATGGTGTTGTATCCCTTTGTTGGTGAGGTGGTTTATTTCGCACCTCCCTAAGTTCATACTGAAGAACCAAGAAGGAAGAGGTTGGGCTCATAGGTTAATGTCTCTCACCGATAAAGACATCATTTGGACTTGCAGAGGTTTGGATGAGGTAGCTATTATTGATCGATGCGGGGAGTATCCTAATGTTCCTCTGATTGGTACTCAAGGAGGGATCTCTTACAATCCATGTCTAGCACTCCGTCAGTTTGGAAGAGCAAGAAGAGCAGGCCCCCATGAGATGTTGGTGCCTCACATCAGTTTCGAGTTTCAGGTGGATAGTGACGAGCTGCGTCGTAGGTTCATCAAGGCTTGGGACAAGGTTCATAAAGCTGACCCACAAGAGCTAGGGCCAAAGACTTCTTTACCTATGGAAGCCTACTACAAATGGGTCCGCATCCGTGCTCAGAAGTTAGGTATGCCGTATGAAGCTGTCAGACCTGTCATTCTTGAGTGTCCTGATAAAGATGGTGTTCCTCCAACTGTCCTTCCTCCTCAGATACCTACTGATTATGAGACATTGAAGAGATCCTGGTCGCAGCTGCAAGAAGAGCGGGATTCTTACCGGGAAAAGTTCAACGAGCAGGAATCAAAGATCCAGAAGCTGACAAAGCAGTTGGAGAATGAGAGAGCTCTGAATGCCTACCTCCGTACTGAGAAGAGGAGACCATGGGATCAATGAGGAATTCTGAATGTGCCTTCACAGTTTTTATTTCCTTTCCAGTTGTTTCATTTCATGTAAATGCCTAAGGGCAACTTGTTGAATAATTTCAGTTACAAAGTTGAATCTAATGAAGTGTGTTCTCTTTTTATTTACGAAGTTGATTCCCGATTGTCTTTGAAAACATAATTCATACGCATTTCATACATCATGTGCATAGCAGGTTTTTCCCCTTTTTCAGGTTGCTCACAGTTCTTCGCTGTTTATTTCAGCATCATGAATCCCGGATCTGAATCAACAGAGACATCAATCAAGGCTCTCCAGGTGCAGAATGCGCAGTTCCAAGAACTAATCAAGGGTCTGGCTAAAGGCCAAGAAGAACTAAAGGCTATGCTCCTGAAGAAGGAGAAGAAGAAGAAGAGAAGAACTGTTCTGTTCAACTCGGGCCGAAGGTTTGGCAACACTCTGCAACATGAAGAGGCTGGTTCTTCTGTTGGCAAGAGTCCTTCTCAGGCAGAAGTAAAGGTTCCTAGTCCGATCGTCTCCGACAACGAGACGGATTTTGATGAAGAGCAGTACCTTCCTTCAGATGACAGGTACAAACAACTGGAGGACAGGTTGAAGGCTATGGAGGTGCAACAGGCACCTGGGCTGGATTTCGGAGATCTGGGTTTGTCGACTGGTGTGATTATCCCGCATAAATTCAAAGCACCATCCTTCTCGAAGTATGACGGGGCGTCTTGTCCCAAGCTGCACTTAAGGTCCTATGTTCGGAAAATTCAGCCGTACTCTGCGGACAAGAATCTATGGATCCACTTCTTCCAGGAGAGTCTTTCAGGGACTCATCTCGAATGGTTCTATCAGCTGGATGGGACCAAAGTTCGTAACTGGGAGGAGCTGGCTACTGCTTTCTACAAGCAGTATCAGTATAATGTCGACCTTGCCCCCACACGTACCCAACTCCAGGGTATGGCGTTAGGCGCAAGCGAAGGTTTTAAGGAGTACGCTCAGAAGTGGAGAGACCTGGCTGGCAGGGTGCAGCCACCATTGACTGATCGGGAGCTGGTAGACATGTTCTTGGGGACCCTATCTGGGCCGTTTTTCAACCATCTCATTGGGAATTCTTCTGCTGGTTTCACTGATTTAATCTTGACTGGAGAGAGGATTGAAGCTGGGTTAAAATCTGGAAAAATTCCGAAGGGTGCATCATCCAGTGCTGAGAAGAAACCCTTCAAGAAGGAGTCTAGCGCCGTATATGGTTCCAGGAGATCAGAGAGAAATGAACACCGCCAATCTGTCAGTGCGGTAATGATTGCTAAGCCTGCTGCCGCTCCCCGGCCAAACAATACTCAGAAGGTGGAAAGACCCCGGAGAGAATTCTCCCGTTTAAACATGACCTTGTCGCAGATCCTGCCACAGTTGCTCTCAACTAATTTAGTGACTGTCAGGGAGGCGCCGAAGTTTCCAAATACTGCATCCCCCAAGTACAACCCAAATGCTCGTTGTACTTATCATTCAGAAAGCCCGGGGCACTCTACTGATGACTGTTGGGCGTTGAAGAATAAGGTGCAAGACCTTATCGACGCAAAGGAGATACAATTCGAAGCGCCTGCAAAGCCGAATGTAGTTACTGCCCCTATGCCTCAGCATGGGGTAAATGCTGTTGATGAAGACGTTTATGCTGTTTCCGTGGATGATCTAGCCACTCCTCTAAAGATCGTTAAGAAGAACCTACTGCAGGCCGGTTTATTTCCGGGTTGTAGTGAGGGTTGCCTGTTCTGTGTTGTGTCCCCATCCGGTTGTCCCTTGCTAAAGTTAGGCATCCAAAGCTTAATGGATAGCAAGGAGATTCTATTCAAGAAGTCTGCTGTTCGTTTGGTTCCAATAGAAGAAGTCTCTGTGGTGACTATCTTCAATAATCTGATCTCGGCTCTCCAGAAGAAGCCCATCCAAATTCTGACCGTTGCACCTGTTACTATCACTGTTCCAGGGCCCCTGCCCTATGTATCTGATAAAGCTGTCCCTTGGCACTATGGGGCAGATGTATATATAAACGGGATCAAACAAGAGCTCAACGCTGGCGACAGCATTTGTGACATCACTGGCCCAGCCAAAGTTACCCGCAGTGGCAGGCTCTTCTCGCCTGACATTGCACCACCTGCTGCCCGAAGACCGCTCCTGATAATTCCTACGAGTACACCTATGCCTGTTGCTGATCAAGTTGTTGTTCCTGCTGCTAATCCGATTGTTTCTCCTGCTGCCGAGTCATCCAATACTCGGGGCAAGGGAGTTGAAGTTGAGCCTGCCCAGATGGAGGCACCCATACCCATAGCTGCTGAGGCCTCCCCACAAGAGATGGAGGAGATTTTGAAGATTATAAAGAAGAGCGATTTTAATGTTGTGGAACAGCTGGGGCATACGCCCTCCAAGATCTCCATGCTCTCTTTACTGCTGTGCTCTGAGGCCCATGCAAAGGCCCTAATCCCGTTCCTCAAGACGGCCCATGTGCCACAGGAAACCTCTGCAGTCCAGTTCACTGATTGCGTGGCAAGTCTAACGGCAGATAATGGCTTGGGTTTCTCAGATGCTGACTTGACCGCAAAAGGGAGAGACCATAATGATGCTCTGCATGTCTCAATTGAATGCAGGGGCACCACCTTGGCACATGTGCTGGTTGATACTGGGTCATCTTTAAATGTGCTACCCAAGAAGGCTTTGGATCGTCTAGATTGTGAAGGCCTGGAATTGAAACCCAGCAACATCATCGTCAGGGACTTTGACGGTTCAAAGAGGATGGTCCATGGGGAGGTTGACATTCCGATTCGTGTGGGCTCTCAGGTGTTCGACTCCCCTTTTTATGTGATGGATATCCGTCCATCTTACTCTTGTCTGTTGGGTCGACCCTGGATACATAAGGCTGGGGCAGTGACCTCTACCTTGCATCAAAAGCTGAAGTATCCCGTCAGAGGGAAGATTGTCACTGTGCAAGGAGAGGAAGAATATATGGTGAGCCACCTGAACTCCTTCAGGTACATTGAGATGGATGGGGAATTTATTGAGACCCCCTTTCAGCATTTCGAGGAGGTGTTTCCAATTGTAGCAGAAGCAACAGAAGCAAGTGGTCCTTTGAAGATGGCTTCCCTGAAGGATGCCAGGGCTGTAGTGCAGAAGGGTGAATGTGCCGACTGGGGCAGACTTCCAGACTTCACCCAAAAGACTGATAAACTTGGGCTGGGTTTCACCACAGAAGGTCAGAGAGCTATGAGGAAAGCAAAGATCGGAAGACCTCCGGTATTTATCAAAAGTTCAGGAGTGAACGCTGTTGGGGAAGACCATGAAGTGGACGAAGCCGAATTCAACAGTTGGATCTATCCGACGGCTGAAGACGGATTGAACAATTGGAGTGCAAAGGACCATACCCCTGTTACCTTTGTGACGCAGTAATGAATTCCTATGTTTTGTTATTTTGTAATAAACAATGATAAACTCTATGGCCCGATGTCTTACCCGAGGCACCGTGGTTCTATTTGTGAGGGCATACAAACTGTCATTTTATACATCATGAATGAAAATCTTGGACGTTTTTCGCATTGCAAATATTGTGTTCCTTTCCTGTCTTTCTTTTCCTTTACATGATTTTCAAAACAGCTGTATTTACACACACACTCACTCATACAGGTTCCAATCCACTCTGGATCTCACTGATAACAACTCTGCTAATGCCAGTTATGACTTCGAAAATCCGATCAACTTAGCCGAAGACGAAGGTGAAGATGATTGCGAAGTGCCTGGCGAGCTCGCAAGATTGTTGCTTCAGGAAGAGAGGGCAATTCAACCCCATGAAGAGCCAGTGGAAACCATAAACCTGGGTACTGAGGCAGATAAAAAAGAGGTAAAGATTGGTGCCAACCTAGAGCTCAGCGTGAAGCAACGGTTAACCAAGATGTTACATGACTATATGGAGATCTTTGCCTGGTCCTACGAAGACATGCCCGGGTTGGATACCGATATTGTTGTCCATCATTTGCCGACTAGGGAAGACTGCCCTCCGGTTAAACAAAAGGTTCGTCGGATGCGTCCAGAGATGTCCGAGAAGATTAAAGCCGAAGTCATGAAACAGTTTGATGCTGGTTTCCTTGCAGTGACTTCTTACCCTCAGTGGGTTGCTAACGTGGTGCCGGTACCTAAAAAGGACGGTAAGGTCAGAATGTGTGTCGATTACAGGGATCTGAACAGGGCCAGCCCCAAAGATGACTTCCCCTTACCTCACATTGATGTCCTTGTTGATAATACAGCTCAGCACAAGGTATTCTCCTTCATGGATGGCTTTTCAGGTTACAATCAGATCAAGATGGCACCTGAAGACATGGAAAAGACTACATTTGTTACTCAGTGGGGCACCTTCTGTTACAAGGTCATGCCGTTCGGATTAAAGAATGCTGGGGCAACCTACCAACGTGCCATGGTTGCCTTATTTCATGACATGATCCATCACGAGATAGAAGTGTATGTGGACGACATGATCGCTAGGTCCCAGACTGACGAAGAGCATCTAGATCATCTACAGAAGTTGTTCGACCGGTTGAAACTGTACAAGCTAAGATTGAACCCGAACAAGTGTACCTTCGGGGTAAGATCTGGGAAGTTACTAGGCTTCGTGGTCAGTGATAAAGGTATTCAAGTGGACCCTGCTAAGGTCAAAGCTATTCAAGAGATGCCAGTTCCTAGGACAGAGAAGGAAGTCAGAGGCTTTTTAGGACGCCTGAATTACATCGCTCGATTCATCTCTCATCTGACCGCTACCTGTGAGCCAATCTTCAAGCTGCTGAAGAAAGATCAGGTAGTACGTTGGAACGATGAATGTCAGGCCGCTTTTGACAAAATCAAAGAGTATCTCCAAGAACCACCTATCCTTATGCCACCGGTTGAAGGGAGACCTCTGATCCTATATCTGACAGTGCTTGACAACTCAATGGGGTGTGTGCTGGGGCAGCATGACGAGTCTGGCCGAAAAGAGCACGCCATTTATTACTTTAGCAAAAAGTTTACCGACTGTGAGACCCGATACTCACTGCTTGAGAAAACTTGCTGCGCTTTGGTATGGGCTGCTCGCCGGCTGAGACAGTATATGCTGACTCACACCACTTTGTTGATCTCAAAAATGGATCCTATAAAGTACATATTCGAAAAGCCTGCTCTGTCCGGGAGAATTACAAGATGGCAAATGATCTTGACGGAATACGACATTCAGTACACAACCCAGAAAGCCATCAAGGGGAGTGTATTGGCAGACCACTTAGCTCATCAAGCTGTAGATGACTACCAATCAATGAACTTCGAGTTTCCGGATGAAAGCATCATGATTGTAACTGATTGTGAAGTACCTGGACCGGATGAAGGACCTGAACCAGGATCCCGATGGTCTATGCACTTTGACGGAGCTTCCAATGCTTTGGTAAATGGTATCGGCGCCATCATCATATCTCCACAAGGTACTCATACTCCACTCACTGCCCGGCTGTGTTTCAACTGTACCAACAACATGGCGGAGTATGAGGCGTGTATCATGGGTCTTCAAGCTGCGATCGACCTAAGGATCAAATTTCTAAGTGTCTTCGGAGATTCCGCTCTTGTGATCAATCAGATTAAAGGAGAGTGGGATACGAAACATCCAAACTTGATTCCTTACAGAGAATGTGTGTTGACCCTGATTCCCCACTTTACAGAGATAACCTTTGAACACTTTCCAAGAGAAGAGAATCAGTTAGCGGACGCGTTAGCTACAATGTCTTCAATGTTCAAGGTCAAATGGGATAATGAAGCTCCCCGGATCATTATCTGGAAACTGGACGAACCGGCATACTGTTGTGATCTCGAAACTGAATTGATAACTGGGAAGCCTTGGTACCACAAAGTGAAGAGATATCTGGAAGCTCAGGAATACCCGGAAGGTGCATCCATCAACGATAAGAAATTCCTGAGAAGGTTCGCAGCCAAGTTCTTCCTAAGCAACGGCATCTTGTACAAGCGAAACCATGATTCAACCTTACTGCGTTGTGTGGATAAGATTGAAGCAGAAAGGATCATGGAAGAGCTGCATGAAGGGACCTTTGGTACACATTCCAGTGGACATACTATGGCTAAGAAAATCCTACGGGCAGGATATTACTGGTCCACAATGGAAGCTGACTGTTACCAACACTCCAGGACATGCCACAAGTGCCAGATCTATGCAGATAAAGTGCATGTTCCTCCGGTTCCCCTGAATGTCCTGACTGCGCCTTGGCCGTTTGCAATGTGGGGTATAGACATGATCGGCGAGATCAAACCTACGGCATCTAATGGACATCGCTTCATCCTAGTGGCGATTGACTATTTTACAAAGTGGGTTGAGGCAGCATCCTATGCTACAGTAACCAAGACTGTTGTGGCACGGTTTATTCGGCACAATCTGATCTGTCGGTACGGCGTCCCTGAGCGAATTATTACAGACAACGGTACCAATCTGAACAACAAGATGATTGCTGAGCTTTGCGAACAGTTCAAGATACAGCACCACAATTCTTCTCCTTACAGACCGAAGATGAATGGGGCTGTAGAAGCAGCAAATAAGAACATCAAGAAGATCGTGCAAAAAATGACAGTAACTTACAAAGATTGGCATGAGATGTTACCGTTCGCTCTGCATGGGTACCGTACCTCAGCCAGGACGTCAACCGGGGCAACTCCTTTCTCTCTGGTTTATGGCATGGAGGCAGTCTTGCCAATCGAAGTGCAAATTCCCTCTCTCCGGATAATGAAGGATGCAAATCTGAACGAAGATGATTGGATCCAGACACGACTTGACCAACTCAATCTCATTGACGAAAAGAGACTTGCTGCTATCTGTCATGGTCAGACGTATCAGAAACGAATGATCAGGGCATTTAACAAAAAGGTCAGACCACAGGAATATCAAGTTGGGGATCTGGTAATCAAGAGAATCATCCTTCCTCAGAGTGATCCAAGGGGCAAATGGACCCCTACGTATGAAGGACCATTTGTGGTTAAGCATGTGTTCTCAGGAGGAGCAATGATATTAACCAACATGGATGGTGACGACCTTCCTCACCCCGCTAATGCAGACATAGTTAAAAAATACTACGCATGAAAAAGACCCGCTAGGCTGACATGCCTAGGCAAAAATTAGGGCTTCCCGTCGAACCAAAAGGGTTCGGGCAAAATGAAGGGATGAAAATAAAAAAATCTGTACACCCGGCAAGTCGAAAACCTGAAAAGGCGGCTTGGGCAAAAATGGGTATCCCGGTGGACTGAAAACCCGAAAGGGCGGTCCAGGCAAAAATTAGGGATAAAAGCGTAAAACTATGTCTCATTGATCACTTTGCATCCAGAATCCGGTATCTACATCAAGTTCAGACGGCATCGATCAGTCAGCTTCACCTTCAACCAAGGTCATCAAGTGATGAGACGCTCGGAATTATAAAGACAATAGCAGAGTTGAAACCCAGTGGATCATTCATATTTCACACAGCTGTTTTACTTTCTTTTGTACAAAACTTGTATAAACTCTTTCTCGGCGACGTACCTCTTACTAGGACGCCAGCCTCTTGTATACAAAATGCCTATCCACAGGCCATTTAAAATCAATACAAATATATTTTCAGTTAAACATGCCAAGTGTTTTTCCTTTTCTGTTTTGCTTTGCGAAGAACGTCCAAGGTTCAATTTGTGATATATGCATTGACAATAATTTGCTAACTCATAAATATTTGCATACGAAACAAAGGAATTAATTGCAGGTGACACTAGAAATAGGGGCAATAAAGAGTTGTCTAAACAATCCAATTGTTCTATCCTCCAAGGTACCAAGGTAGGTTCAGCTAAAGAACACGACCAGTACTTATTAGTTCCCCAGAGAGTAAAACAATACACTCTTCTCCAAGCAAATCTCAAGGAAATTGAGTATCCTCCAGCCGATCTCAAGCATTCCCCAGCAGCAATACATATATTCTTAACAAGCATCCCCGGCAGTCTTGGTCTAAAGATTGTTCCCCGGCGGCATACCAACATTCAAAGGAATCACTTCCCCGCAGTCCAAAACTTCCCCAAAGAGTCCAGTCCAACCCAGTTTCCCCAGGAAAGTTGGAATTCATATCTCCCCAAGCAGTAAGCTTACCCCCAGTAAATTCTGGAAGCTTATCCTCACAGAGCACGAACGCGTCGTCCAGCTTTATTTAAAGAGTTATTTCCTTAACAGGATATAACTGGGTTATCCTCAGCCAAAAGCCACGGAAAGAGCGTCGTCGACAAAGTCTTCTTACCCCAGCGAAGTCCGTCAACACTTCATACAACAACGGTATCCTCAGCAAGTCATTCTCAATAATTCAAGCAAAGCATCTCTATCCCCACAGAGTACCGCTTCCCAGCATAGTCGCTAGAGTATCTTTTCTCCCCGCAGACTCTTCATTTGCCAAGTTTATTCCTCAACGGAGTTATCTTCTCCTACCGGTATTCTTGCAGTTATCATCCCCAGCGGAAGCAAAATCTATTCGTCAACGTCAGCCCAGGATACAACTTCCCGGCACCCGTCAAGGATTCACTTTCCTAGACGAAAACATACATAAAACTTCACATACATCATCATAACATGCATAACGCACTGCATCATACAAATCTCATTTATGTTGAGAACATCATTGCTTGATCCATATCATGCATTGCATATGACTGACTTTTACCTTTCAGGAAAGATGCAGTTTAAAGTCTCAATCACATTTCAAGACCTAGACCGGTTCAGTTAAATCGACCCTAAGATTTTCCTGATGCTTATCCAGTCAAAGGCCTTCTCTGGTTCAGTCAGATCGACCCTAAGATCTCCCTGATGCTTATCCAGTTGAAGATATTCCAAGACCTTGTCCGGTTCGGTTAAATCGACCCTAAGATTTTCCTGATGCTTATCCAGTCAAAGGCCTTCTCTGGTTCAGTCAGATCGACCCTAAGATCTCCCTGATGCTTATCCAGTTGAAGATGTTTCAAGACCTAGACCGGTTCAGTTAAATCGACCCTAAGATTTTCCTGACGCTTATCCAGTCAAAGGCCTTCTCTGGTTCAGTCAGATCGACCCTAAGATCTCCCTGATGCTTATCCAGTTGAAGATAGTCCAAGACCTTGTCCGGTTCAGTTAAATCGACCCTAAGATTTTCCTGATGCTTATCCAGTCAAAGGCCTCCTCTGGTTCAGTCAGATCGACCCTAAGATCTCCCTGATTCTTATCCCAGTAGAAGACACCCAAGATTTTTCTCAACGAGCGTTGTTGAAGTTAAAATCGCCCAAGGTTCTCGTACCATCCATGCTAAGGCAGAAACCATCCCTGGTTCATTCATCAGCATTTGAAGCTCCAGACTCAGCTCCTGTAACCAGTCAGGACACATCTATACCAAGCATCTAAAATCAGCTCCTGCAACGTGTCAGGTACTCATTTTCTCTTTTGCAGGTATGCAGGTTCTCGCTAGGGAATCTCCTACGCGATCAACATCCAGATGGCATCTATAAGCCCATCACCCTATCTAGCAATCTCTAAATGGCATCCATAAGCCCATTCCATCACTGCAACTATGTGAGCGCAAATTTCTGGGCACTCTAGTGTCCAATCATCTTCTACCCTCGGATTACGAAAGGCACGTCAGCCAATCTGCATCCTCAGGTCTAAGAAGATTGAACAGGGGCAACTGTTGCACCCCAAAATTTGCCCTCCCATATTCTTCAAGAAATTGCCAAGCCAAATCACAAAATTCCCCAAGGGTTATGCAGTTCAACTGTCTCCTATACAGTCAAAACTAGGGTTTGTGTTCTGATCAAGAATTGAAAGTTTTCAAAGGCCCAATCTAGTCTCATATGCCTACAAATGTGGTCAAACATCCTCATATCAAGTTTCAAGGCATTCAGCTCAAAATTGCACAGTCAAAACCCTAGATTGCACTACAGTCAACTGTAGGGGCAAAATGGTCATTTGGCAGTCAAAAGTTCAAATTTTTGGTCAACATATCATTTTGAAGCCACAAACATCATTTGATCAATGCTTGATCATGATTCTCAAAATTTGGCTCAGAAATCATCAAAGAGGCAAAAGTTACTATATTTGGACAGCTGAAAAAGTCAACTGAAATTGACCAGGGCATAACTTTCACATGGATTATCAGAAAAATTCCATCCAAATCTCATTTTGAAGAGAAGGACATTTCCTACAATTCATCTTCATATTCCAAGTCCAAGAAATGCTCTCACAAAAAGTTATCAATTTCAACATTATAGGTCATTTTCAAAAGTCAACAAAAAGGGACTTTAAGTCAAAGGCCATAACTTGAGATTGGTAAATCAAAATGACATGGGACCAAAGGCATTGGTTAAAGGACTCAAAGACCTTTCCAAAATGTCCAAGAACATGTGAAAAGCTTAAAAATTGAGCAAGTTATGCCTTGTGGAAGTTGGGAAATTTTTGGGAATTTTGAAAAGTCAACAATGGTTCAAATGACCTAAAAATGCAAATGGGCCCATTTTTCTTCCATGATCCATCATTCCAAGCCTATGCACGACCATTTGGCCCAAAGGGAAGTATTTTCTAAATTTTTAATTATTTATTTGAATTTATATTAATATTAATTCATTTAAATCATTTAAATATGTAGAAAATATAAACTTGACCTAAAAAAATCTTTTTGTGCACATTCTACTCTCAATATTTCGTGCTTAACCAATTATGGAAGGATTTGGTTTGATTTGAGTTGATTGAACAAAATTGCACATGAGAAAAGATATGTAAAGATTCTTAGAAAATCAAAGATTGAAAACAATGAATGCCTTGGATATTATCCAAATTTGTTGACCTAAAAGCTTGGCTACATATGCAGGATCACAAACCTAATTGCCTTACACAAAAAAGCTGCGCAAGATGCTCTCTAAAAACTTGAATTTTTTCCATAAAACACAAAATCTGATTTCAAGGTTAGAGGTCGATTCCAACCCTAACACTCATTCCAAAGGCTTCCTTGTGAACTCCTGATCAAATTCCAATCAATATCAACTACCAAAACGCCCTGAATCGGTATCAAGAACTCGAACTGTGTCACAAAACTTTTGAAATCGCATATCACAATTCATACATCTTTTTGCATTTTGATTGATGAATTCTTGTTCAGTATGAAGTTTCCAAGCTAACCATACCAATTAATTTCATTTTTGTGCAATATAGGTGATTTTGCCATTGTTAAATGTTAGGGTTTGCAGGTTTCAAAATTGGGGTTTCCCAAACCAAGTAAAATTAGCCTTCCATACCATGATAGTCATACTCAGCAAGCATGGACGAAAAGGAAGCACTATTCGCGATGAATTTATGACCACCATAGCCCTATTCGCTATTTTCCCATAGCATGCTTAAAGCAACGCGTTAAAACCGTTGCTATTGTGTTTTATTTTTCAGGTACGCGAGGAAGAAGAAGCCGTGGCAGCCAGTGATACGTTCATTTGAAATTTCGCGCGTTCCCTCCACTACGCGTTGGTTTTGCCTTTTGTTGTTTATTCATTATAATATGTTAATTGAAATTCAATAGCTCAGCTGGCAGGTGGACGCGCTTGTAACCCTCATGACCTGGGTTCAAGTCCCAGGTCTGTGCAATTTCTCATATTATTTTTCAATACAGATTCCTATGCAACGCTAGCGTTAAGGACTACCATATTCCATCCAGATCAGACCCTACACGCATCCAAGCACATCAGATCTAAAGGCCAAGATTCAGGGAACGCATTATGCCTTAGTCAACGCACCATATGGAATCTGGAAAAGTCCACAAGGCCATGCTTATTGGGCCTGATTTACTGAACCAAAACCTCACAAATTGGGACTACACCCCACCCTGGTTTGCAAATATTTTTATTTTTTTCTCATCTCTTTTAATTATTATTTTTTTATTTGTTTTCTTGTTTTAATTTAATTCAATATTTTAACAAAATACAAAAACATATAGAAAAAATCAGAAAAGGCAAAAATATAATATTTATTTTATCTTAATTATTTTTCATAAAAAATTTGCATGTTAATTAGTTAATTTAAATTAGGGTTTATTGTTAATTCTTTTCATAATAAATATAAAAATGTAGAATTAGGTTAATTAACAATTTTGATTCCTTTTCATATTTTTCCCTTTTTTTTTTCACAGTAATAATTATTTATTTATTTATTTTATTTCTTTATAATTAAATGTATATAAATAACTTAGGTTTAAATTAGGTTAAAAATTCAATCTTTTTCTTAATAACTTAAAAAAACATTAGAATTAGGGTTTACATCCAATTTTTTTTTATTTTTAATTAATTCTTTTTCTTTTAAATCTTAAAAAACACAAAAATACCAAAAACATTTAATTTTTCATTTTTTTTTAATTCCTTATTAATTTAATATTTTGCAAAAGGGTCCAACGCCCGTCGCTCTAATTCTTTTGTTTCGCGCATTTTACTTTGTCGCTTATTATAATTATGTACATGTCCCAAAGCCTTGTAACAATTTTACTTTTCGCACTTTCATTCGCTTTCTTTATTTTCAGTCAAATCGGGTCCGGTTTAATTTTGGCGATGTGGACCCGCGCCATTTGTAACAGTGTAGATTTATTTTCCCGCAAACTTTATAACTGTTAAAAAGCATGCAAGAATGAATGTCTTAATTAAAATCAAGCGTAGAACACAAATAAACATGACAAGACAAATATCAATGAAAACGACACACGAATCGCACACACCACCCCTAGGGTACGCCTCACTGTTGCCTTTCGAAAGGTGATCGTCGAGTAGAGGATGTCTTAGTAAGTCCTCATGATCCGGGAACCTGGCATGAGGGTAGCTTCTAAGGTGTCTTCCTATTGCTCTGGTGATCACCATGTCTCTAAAACTCGAATTGACCCGAACACCTCCAACAGTGGTGCTACCTGCCTCTCAATGGTGGGATGGCACTGCTTTAAAGGACTCTTACACAGACGAATTCCTTAGGGTAGGTAGGTTCTCAAAGATACTTGCTCTAATCTCAAAACAAACTCAAAAAGACTTTTCACACTGACACTTTTCAAAAGCTTTCAAAGCAAATTTTTCAAACACTCTGACGTACGAGTCGAACTGAAATTTTTCAAAAGAAACTTTTTTAAACCCACATTGAAAAGCAAACAAACAATTTTGAAAACACATTGAGCAAGTATCTAAGAGCCCATGGATAACCATGGATCGAAAGGGTGCTAACACCTTCCCTTTCTATAACCTACCTCCCGAACCGAGAGCAATCTCTTTAAGGAATTTTTCTGTGCTTTTGTCCTTTCCATTTGGAGAAAATAAAAGACGGTGGCGACTCTTGCTTCCGCGACATTTCGCGAACCAGCGTTAAACAGTCAGTTCCAGATCCACCGATCACACACACACTCACATATCATAATGCAGATCCACATCAACTCTGGATCCCACTGATAACGACTCTGCTACTGCCAGTTATGACTTCGAAAATCCGATCAAACAAGCCGGGGACGAAGGTGAGGATGATTATGAAGTGCCTGGGGAACTCGCTAGACTATTACTACAGGAAGAGAGGGCCATACAGCCCCATGAAGAGCCAGTGGAATCAGTGAATTTGGGTACAGAGGAAGATAAGAAAGAGGTCAAGATCGGTGCAAGTCTGGAACCTAGTGTCAAGCAATGGTTGATACAGATGCTACGCGACTATGTTGAGATTTTTGCTTGGTCTTATGAAGATATGCATGGGTTGGATACTGATATTGTGGTTCACCGCTTGCCAACTAAAGAAGACTGTCCTCCGATAAAGCAGAAAGTTCGCCGTATGTGCCCAGAGATGTCTGAGAAAATCAAAGCTGAGGTCATGAAACTGTTTGATGCCGGTTTTCTAGCAGTTACTTCTTACCCGCAGTGGGTTGCTAACGTGGTTCCGGTGCCAAAGAAAGATGGTAAGGTACGGGTGTGTGTGGACTATAGGGATCTGAATAGGGCAAGCCCCAAGGATGATTTCCCACTCCCTCACATAGATGTTCTAGTCGACAACATAACGCAACATAAGATCTTCTCCTTTATGGACGGTTTTTCTGGTTACAATCAGATTAAGATGGCTCCTGAAGACATGGAGAAGACAACCTTCGTTACACAGTGGGGTACCTTTTGCTACAAAGTCATGCCGTTCGGATTAAAGAATGTTGGGGCAACGTATCAGCGCGCCATAGTCGCTTTGTTCCACGACATGATTCACCATTAGATTGAGGTATACGTTGACGACATGATTGCAAGGTCCCAGACTGAAGAAGAACATCTCGACCATCTTCAGAAACTATTTGACAGGTTGAAGATGTACAAACTGAGGTTAAAACCGAACAAGTGCACCTTCGGGGTGAGGTCTGGTAAGCTGTTGGGCTTCGTCATTAGTGATAAAGGTATTCAAGTGAATCCTGCAAAGGTGAAAGCTATACAGGAAATGCAAGCTCCCCGAACGGAAAAAGAAGTCAGAGGCTTTTTGGGACGTCTGAACTACATTGCCCGGTTCATTTCACATCTGACTGCTACTTGTGAACCAATCTTCAAGCTATTGAAGAAGATCAAGTGGTAAGATGGAATGATGAATGTCAGGCTGCTTTCGAAAGGATCAAAGAGTATCTCCAAGAGCCACCTATTCTGATGCCTCCAGTTGAAGGAAGACCTTTGATCTCATACTTGACAGTACTCGATAATTCAATGGGGGTGCGTGCTGGGGCAGCATGACGAGTCTGGCCGAAAAGAGCATGCTATTTACTACCTTAGAAAAAAGTTTACCGATTGTGAGACCCGATACTCACTGCTTGAGAAAACTTGTTGCGCTTTGGCATGGGCTGCTCGCCGGCTGAGACAGTATATGCTGACTCACACTACCCTATTAATATCAAAGATGGATCCAATCAAGTATATCTTCGAAAAGCCTGCCTTGTCTGGAAGAATAGCAAGATGGTAGATGATCTTAACTGAGTATGACATCTAATACACAACCCAAAAAGCAATCAAGGGAAGTGTGTTGGCAGATCATTTGGCGCATCAGGCTGTGGATGATTACCAGTCTATGAATTTCGAGTTTCCAAATGAGAGCATCATGTTGGTGACTGACTGTGAAAAACCTGGACCGGATGAAAGACCTGAGGAGGGATCCCGATGGTCTATGTATTTTGACGGAGCTTCAAACGCATTGGGTAATGGCATTGGTGCCGTGATCATATCTCCTGAGGGCTGTCATACTCCGTTCACCGCCCGATTATGTTTTAACTGCACCAATAACATGGCGGAGTATGAAGCGTGCATCATGGGCCTTCGAGCAACTATTGACTTAAGGATTAAGTTCTTGAGCATATTCGGATATTCCGCTCTCGTTATCAGTCATATTAAAGGCGAGTGGGATACGAAGCACCCAAATTTGATTCCTTACAAAGAGTATGTATTAACGTTGCTTCCACATTTTGAGGAGATAACCTTTGAACATTTCCCCATGGAAGAGAATCAGCTGGAGGACGCGCTAGCTACTATGTCTTCTATGTTCAAGGTCAGGTGGGACAATGAAGCTCCCCATGTTACTATTGAGAGGTTGGACGAACCCACACATTGCTGTGACATTAAGACTGAAGAAGTAGCATACAAACCCTGGTTTCATGAGGTAAAGAGGTATCTTGAGGCTCAAGAATACCCCGAGGGTGCATCTGTTAATGATAAGAAGTTTCTGAGGAGGTTCGCGGCGAAATTCTTCATCAGTAATGGTATCCTTTACAAGCATAACCATGATTCAACCTTACTGTGATGTATGGACAAAAGCGAGGCAGAAAGAATCATGGCAGAGTTACATGAAGGCACCTTCGGAACTTATTCCAGTGGACATACAATGGCGAAGAAAATCCTACATGTAGGATACTATTGGTTTACTATGGAAGCCGATTGTTATCAATACTCTCGGACCTGTCATAAGTGCCAAGTTTATGCTGATAAGGTGCACATACCTCCAGTTCCTTTGAACGTCTTGACAACTCCTTGGACTTTTGCAATGTGGGGCATCGATACGATTGGCGAGATCAGACCTACTGCATCTAACAGACATCGTTTCATCCTAGTAGCGATTGACTACTTTACAAAGTGGGTTGAAGCAGCTTCCTTTGCTACAATAACCAAGAACGTCGTGTCGCGGTTTATTCGACACAATTTGATCTGTCGATATGGTGTACCAGAGAGGATCATTACGGACAATGGTATAAATCTCAACAATACGATGATCACCGAGCTCTGCAAGAAGTTCAAGATACAACATCACAACTTTTCTCCTTACCGGCCGAAGATGAATGGGGCTGTTGAAGCGGCTAATAAGAACATTAAGAAGATTGTGCAGAAGATGACAGTGACATACAAAGATTGGCACGAGATGTTACCATTTTGCCTTCATGGATACTGTACCTCAGCGCGAACTTTAACAGGGGAAACACCCTACTCTTTGGTGTATGGCATGGAAGCAATCTTACCTATTGAGGTCCAGATACACTCTCTTCGGATTATGAAGGATGCAGGTTTGAGCGAGGACGACTGGATCCAGACCCGGCTTGATCAGCTGAACTTAATCGACAAAAAGAGACTTACTGCTATTTGTCATGGTCAGACATATCAAAAGCGGATGATCAAGGCATTTAACAAAAAAGTTAGACGACAAGAGTATTAAGTTGGGGATCTGGTGATCAAACGCATCATATTACCGCAAGGTGATCCCAGGGGCAAATGGACCCCTACGTATGAAGGGCCATTTGTGGTTAAGAATATTTTCTCGGGAGGAGCTATGATTTTAACCACCATGGATGGTGACGACCTTCCTCACCCCGTCAATGCAGACATATTGAAAAAATACTACGCATAATCTAAGACTCACTAGGTTGACTGGCCTAGGCAAAAATAAGGGCTTCCCGGCGAACCAAAAGGGTTCGGGCAAAAATAAGGGATGAAAATGAAAAAATCTATACACCCGGCAAGTCAAAAACCTGAAAAGGCGGCTTGGGCAAAAAAGGGTATCCCGGTGGACTGAAAACCCGAAAGGGTGGTCCAGGCAAAAATTAGGGATTGAAGCGTAACACTATGTCTCATTAGATAATCTTGCAACCAGACTTTGGTATCAACTATCAAGCTCGGACGACACTAATCAATCTGATCTACCTTCAACCAAGTAGCAAAGTGATGAGATGCTTGAAGATATAAAGGCAATAGCAGAGTTGGAACTCAGTGGGATTATTCACATAGCTGTTTTTCTTTGTTTTACACAAGTTTGTATAATTTCTATCATTCGGCGGCATTCTCTTACTAGGACGTTAGCCTCTTGTACAAAAACGCTTATTTACTGGCCAATTTCAAAATCAATACAATTCATTTTCACAAAGAAATTTCAAGTTGTTTTCCTTTTTCTGTTTTGTTTTGCAAGAACGTCCAATGGCTCATTTTTTATATATGCATTTGACAATAATTGCTGCTCATAAATATTTACATGTAAAACAAATGACGATTACTCGTAATATCAGGAACAGGGGAAAACAAGAAATGTCCAAACCTTACAGTTGCTCTGTCCACCAGGTATAGGGATAGACCTAGCTGGAGAATACGATTAAAGATACATTCACTCTCCGCAGAGCAAAAGGTATCTAAAAACAGTGATTCTCCCCAAGCAGAGTTTATCTATCACCAGTACTAGAAGATTATCCCCAACAGAGTTTATTTCTTCCACAAGCAGACACTCAATCCCCAACAAGAGTTCATTATCACTAGCAACGATAATTCATCCCCAGCTAAGGTTATTCCTCCAAATCAACAGATCCTCTAGCAGAGCATCTCTTCCCCACAGAGTCATTTTCTCGTCAGTTTATTCTCTAGCAGGATTATTATCACAATCATCTCCAGTCATTACCCCCAACGAGAATGAATAACTTAACTCTTTTCTCCAGAAGCAATCTAGGATTTATTTTCCCCAGCTAGAGAACGTCATGAAAACATTGCATATCCATACATCATGACATATGCATAAGCATCATACAACACAGTCTTATTTATTTTGAGAACATCATTTCTTGATACATATCATGCATTACATACGACTAACCTTTACCTTTCAGGGAAATATACAATCAACATTCTCATAGGTTTTCTCTGGTTCAGTCAAATCGGTACTAAGATTTCTATTCCAGTTCAAGCTATGAAGCCCGAATTCGACCGAATAATATCTTGATTTCTACATCATATTGTGAAGCCCGGAGAACGACCGGATAACAGTATCAAACACCGCGAAGCTTGGAATCGACCAGATAGTGGTTCATCTCTAAGCTATGAAGTCTGGATCCGGTCGGATAATAGTTTAATCCCCAGCAAGCCGTGAAGCCCGGATTATAACCGGATAACAGCTCAGCAAGTTACTATGAAGCCTGGATTACGACCAGATAGCAGCCCGAGACACCATGAAGCCTGGATTAGACCAGATAGTGGTATGTCATAAACACAAGCCGTGAAGCCCGGATTACGACCGGATAACAGCTCAACAAGTTATTGTGAAGCCTGGATTACGACCAGATAGCAATACAAGTTTCTGTGAAGCCTGGATTACGACCAGATAGCAACCAAAGACACCGCGAAGCCTGGATTACGACCAGATAGTGGTATATATTTAATACAAGTTATGAAGCCCGAATTCGACCGGATAGTATCTTGATTTCTCCGAACACCATGAAGCATGGATTCGACCAGATAGTGGTATAAAGCATCGTGAAGCCTGGATTACGACCAGATAACGATAAAAGGACTGAAGCCTGGATTACGACCAAATAACAATACAAGACACTGTGAAGCTTGGATTTCGACCAAATAGCAGTCTACCTGGACAATTACTAAGAAGCCCAGAGCCGACCAGATATTAGTGTGCCCTAAATTCAAGTTGAAGCCCGGATGCAACCGGATAACAACTTAATTCCTTCTGAAGCCTGAATTACGACCAGATAAGAATCGAGAAATTGCGAAGCCTGGATAACAACCAGATAGAAAGTTTAATCTCATTTCCTCAATAAGTCACTGTAAAGCCTGGATTACAACCAAATAACATTCAATCTTATTACTATGAAGCCTGGATCACGACCAGATAGTAGTTCATTTTCACTTCCTCGACTAAAAGACGATTCCCCAGTAGAATAACGGACGACCGAAGCTCCTAAAAATTCTATTTCTCCCAAGACATAGATCAGCATTCCCCAGCGTAGTCTTCCTTAACAACATGTATACATATTCTCGCTAAGGAATCGCTTATGCGATCGACGCTCCTTCAGATGGCATCTTTAAGCCCATCTTCCGTCATCAATTTCCAAATGGCATCTGTAATCCCATTCACGACATCACAAGACAAGTACCACTTCATGCGAGTGCAAATTTCTGGACACTCTAGTGTTCAATCATCTTCCACCTTCGGATCACGAAAGGCAAGCAAGCCAATCTACATCCTCAAGTTTAAGAAGATTGAACAGGGGCAACTGTTGTACCCCAAAATTTTCCCTCCCATATTTCTTAAAACATTTCAAGAAAGATCCTTAAGTTGCTCAAGGAAGTCCAAGGGTTGACCAGACAAGCTCTCTCCTAAGGCAGTCTATCCCAAATTAGGTTTAGGGTTTATTTTTTCTCATCAAAAATTAATTTAATTAGTTTATTTAATGTTAGGGTAATTTTAATTATTTTGTAAATAAATTAAAAACAATTAGAAAAATAGGGTTTTAGTTTAATTTAAATTCTTTTTTTCTTTTTCTTAACAATAACCAAAAATACAAAAATAGGCCATGTAAATTATTTTCTTTAATTTAATTTAATTATTAATTATATTTGTATTTAATTTAAAAACCTTATTCTTTTTCTTAAAAAATAATAAAAAACAACAAAAATAATTTCTCTTTCGATTAGGTTAGACGTGGTCAAAACCCTAGTTCTCTCTCGTTCTCGATTCATCGCGTTTATTTATTTTTACCATATTAATGTAAGTGTTCACAAGTTGTAATAGATTAATTAGGATTTTTCTCCTTTTCATTTATCATTTTGACGGGTTGTTTTTGGCTATGTAATTAATACCCGAAGTCTTATAATAGCGTAGCTTTACTTTCCGCACTTTAAATTTCGCAAAATATTAACTGTTAGATGTATGAATAATAGGGATGCATGACAAGAATGTATGTAAACTTTAAAACAATTAGCAAACCCTAAATGCACAAAGATAATAACTTGAAATTGAATCACTCGCACATGCGCACTCCTAGGGTACACTCCCACTTCAGATGCCTTCGATAAACGGTCATTAAGTATAGGATATTTTAGTGGTCGCTCTCTTGTCTAAACAAAGATAAAAGTCCCGTTCGGAAAAGTTACCTCGGAAAGATTGCCTCAGATATGTTGCCTCGAATATTGATCTTAAGACATTAAGGTTATTACTAAGACGTCCTAACATTGCTTTAGTGATCGTATGTTCCTTTCGAATTGACCCTTAAAACTCCAACGACGGTGCTACCTACTCACTAATAGTGGGATAGCACTGTCTAAAGGAAACAAGAATAGAAACATTCTCTTTTTAGAGTAGGTAGATTAGTTCTTAAGTACTTGCTCAAACGAACAAACTTTTTCACACTTACACTCCTTTCAAACAAAGTTTTCAAAATGACTTCGTAACACTCTTGAAGACAGAAGCAAGAGTTAAATCGAAGTAAAACAAAAACTTTTCAAATCACAAACACAAAAGAAAATTTTGAAAATGATGAGCAAGTACCTAAGAGCCCGTAGAAAACTACGGATAGAAAGGGTGCTAATACCTTCCCTTTCTATAATCTACCCCCCGTACTCAAAATCTCGAAAAAAGGAATTTTTCTGTGCTTTTTTCCTTTCCAGTTGGATAAAATAAAAGTCGGTGGCGACTCTTGCTTACCGCGACATTTTGCGAACACAAACGCAAAACGCAAACCAGCATTTCAAAACAGTCCGGTTCTGGCCACCGTATCACAGAACTGGCGACTCTGCTGGGAAGTTAATAAGTGGGGTATACCTTAGGATCAGTTCATTATCATTACTTATATTGTTTGATTTGTTTGCTTTACCTTTGAGGGCTTTGTATCGGGAGTTACTATAGATCCTAACCCGGATCTGAGGAAAACCTTTTAGTTAAGTAGCAATAAACTGTGAGGGAACTGTACGGCGTAGATCGATACAGTTGAAGCAGTAGCTACATTGATGTGGCACATTGGTTGGTACCGGTATCCCTTGTGGAGAAACAAGGAGAATACGGGGCTGCTATATGGGTCGTTAAGCATCAACTGACCTTAGAACCTATAATTGACCAACTTGGCCATAGGAAGTAGTGAGATAGCCGGTCTCGGTGTAAAGCTGGGAACTGGTTGATACTCGATGCTACACTCATTGAGACCATACTCTCGAGATGGTTTCGGCTGGAAGAAAAGATTTCGTGAGCTAAAACCATGACCGATGGAGGATGGTCAATGATATTGAGAACCTCTAGAACCCGGTGACTATTATTAGGACAGGTTGAAACCAACTGCACTTCAAGAGGGTAGTACCTAGACCCCATGCAAGCCTGAAACTTAAGGGCTATTGTGTGACTTGTTTGCCTTTACCATGTCTGCTATTTGCTATACCTGTTGTGTGTTTTATCATGACAACATGCATCATAACATAGCATGCATATTTCATTAGACTAACCATTTCAAAGACCGAGGGGATTTATCTTTGTTCTGTTTTGCAGATTATGGCTTCCATGCGTAAAAACACCATCCGAGTTAACTTTGTGAAAATACCTGCTCAACTCAAAGATTTAGCCTCGAGAGTTTCTGATACTTCTTCATTCATTAGAAGACATGGTCAGCTTCTTAGCTTGGTTACCTCAAGGTTTGATGAGCAGATGATGAGTGTGCTTTTCCAGTTCTTCGATCCAGTGCATCATTGTTTCACCTTCTCGGATTATCAACTAGTTCCCACTTTGGAAGAGTTTTCTCACTTATTGGGCATATCCATCCTCGAGCAGATGCCCTTCACAGGTTTGGAAGAGACTCCTAGGCCAGAAGACACTGCTTCAGCTTTACACTTGAAAAAGGCTGATGTAGTATCTAATTGGGAGACACGAAGCGGGGTTAAAGGTTTCTTAGCCAAGTTTCTAATGGATCAAGCTCAACTATTCTGGGACAGTTTGGACTTTCAGGCTTTTAAAGACATCTTGGCTCTCCTTATCTACGGTTTGGTTCTTTTCCCGAATCCAGATTCCTTTATAGATGTGAATGCAGTTAATATCTTCTTGTCTCACAATCCTGTACCTACCCTCTTGGGAGATATCTTACATGCCCTCTATACTCGTACGACGCGTAGAAGAGGGACCCTCATGTGTTGCATGCCTTTGCTGGCGAGGTGGTTTATTTCGCACCTCCCCAAGTCCGTGTTGAAGAATGAGGAAGGTTTAGGATGATCTTACATGATAATGTCCCTCGCCCATACAGACATTCTTTGGAGTTCTAAGGATATGGAAGGAGTTGCTATCATTGATCGATGTGGGGAATAACCTAATGTCCCGTTGCTTGGAATTAGAGGGGGAATAACCTACAGTCCTTGTTTGGCTTTACGACAGTTTGGTCGCGCTCGGAGAGACGGTCCTCATGAGCTACTTCTTACAAATATTGTCTTTGACTATAAAGAGGACTTTGAAGAGCATCACCGAAGGTTTATACGAGCCTGGGGCATGGTGAACATGTCTGACCCTCAGGAGCTAGGACCAAAGACTTCTCTCCCTATGCAACCCTACCTCCAGTGGGTCCGAGCTCGAGCTCAGAAGCTTGGGATGCCTTATGAAGCTGTGCGGCCAATGATTGTGGAGCATACTAATGAAGAAGGTGTTCCTTACACGGTCCTTTATCCCTACATGCCTACTGATCTGGGGGCATTGAAGAGATCATGGATTCAACTAAAGGAGGAAAGGGATACTTACCGAGAGAAGTACCATGAGCAAGAGAGGAAGATCTTGAGGCTCACGAGGCAACTTTAGAATGAAAGGACGATCAATAACTACGTCAGCACAAATGGAAAGCGACCACAGGATTTCTGATTTTTGCTTATTGCTAGTTTAGATTTATTTTCAGTTTATTTATTTTGTAACGCCTTAAAGGCATTGTTAAACATTTTACAAGTTTGAATCTAATAAAATTTGGTTATTTCTTGGTTTGCAAATTTAAATCTCCCAAAGTCTTTGAAATCATTTCATACGCATTCCATTATCATGCACCTCATTACAGGTATCATTACAGGTTTCTCATCTTCTTCGCTGTTTATTTCAGCACAAAATATCTTATGAAATACCTACTTATCAAGCCATCAAGGATCTTCAAGCACAGAATGCTCAATTCAAAGAAATGTTCTTGAACCTGGCTAAAGGGCAAGAAGATTTGAAGACTCTCATCCTGAAGGAGAAGAAGAATAAGAAGAAGAAGAAGGTGGTCCTTCTGAACATGGGTTACAAATTTGGGAATAGGTTGCAACAGGAAGCTGATCTGTCACATTCATCTAAAGGAGGAGAGAATCAAGAGGAAGAAAAGGGTCCTAGCCCTGTGGTCTCTGATAATGACACTGATTTTGATGAAGAATAGTATCTTCCTGTCGAGGATAGGTACAAGCAACTCGAAGACCGTCTGAGCGCAATGGAGATTCAGAAGATCCATGGGTTAGACTTTGGAGATCTGGGACTAGCCTCCGGGGTGGTGATCCCTCACAAGTTTAAAGCTCCTGTTTTTGCTAAGTACGATGGAGCATCCTGTCCAAAGCTCCACCTTCGCTTGTACGTCGGAAAAATTCAGCCCTACACTACTGATAGAAACCTGTGGGTTCATTTCTTTCAAGATAGTCCGTCAGGTACTCAACTTGAATGGTTCTATCAATTGGAAGGGGCTAATGTCCGCAACTGGGAGGACCTTGCTGCTGCTTTTTACAAGCAATACCAGTATAACACCGACCTTGCTCCCACGCGTACTCAGCTTCATGGTATGTCTATGGGTGCAGGCGAAGGCTTTAAGGACTATGCTCAGAAGTGGAGAGATCTGGCTGGAAGAGTCCAACCCCTTCTGTCTGATAGGGAGTTGGTGGATATGTTTCTTGGGACTTTGTCTGGTCCATTTTTCAATCATTTGATCGGGAGTTCATTATCTGGATTTACTGAATTAATTTTGACTGGGGAGAGGGTAGAAGTTGGTATCAGAAGTGGCAAGATACATAAAGGTGCTTCATCAAGTACAGAAAAGAAGCCTTTCAAGAAAGAAGCTAGTGTTGTTTACAGCTTGAGGATCCAAAACCGACTTGAATGCCGCGAAGCAGTAAATGTGGTAGTAATATCAAGACCCACTGTTGCCCCACAATGCAACAATCAGCAAAGAATAGAGAGACCACAAAGTCAGTACACTCGGCTCAGTATGACCTTATCTCAAATTCTGTCGCAATTGTTGAACACTAACCTGGTAACTCTGAGGGAAGCTCCGAAGAATCCCAGTACTACATCACCGCTGTATAATCCGAACGCCCGTTGTGCCTATCACTCCGATAGCCCAGGGTATGATACAAACAACTGCTGGGCCTTGAGGAATAAGGTGCAAGATTTGATTGAAGCTAAAGAAATTGAGTTCGATGCTCCGGAAAATCCCAACATCATAACTGCGCCCATACCCAAGCATGACCAGGGAGTGAATGCAATTAAGGACGACGAAGAAGAGTCAGAGTTCGAAAGCTGGATTTACCTGACTACCAACGGTGGATTGAACAATTGGACGGCAAAGGACTTCATGCCCGTTTCTTTTATTACACAGTAATAGACTTTTGTTTTGAGATTTGTAACAGAAAATTTGAAACTTTACGGCCCGGTGCCTTTCCCGAGGCACCGTGGCTTTGTTTGTGAGGGCTTATTGTGTGTCATTTCCATATATCATCAATAAAGCATTGGATGTTTTCTTGCATTACAAATTTTGCGCTCCTTGTTTTTCTTTTTTATCTTGCACTTTATCAAAACAACTATTGTCTTACACACACTCACATATCATAATGCAGATCCACATCCGCTATGGATCCCACTGATAACGACTCTGCTACTTCCAGTTATGACTTCGAAAATCCGATCAACCAAGCCGAGGACGAAGGTGAGGATGATTGTGAAGTGCCTGGGGAACTCGCTAGACTGTTACTACAGGAAGAGAGGGCCATACAGCCCCATGAAGAGCCAGTGGAATCAGTGAATTTGGGTACAGAGGAAGATAAGAAAGAGGTCAAGTTCGGTGTAAGTCTGGAACCTAGTGTCAAGCAACGGTTGATACAGATGCTACGCGACTATGTTGAGATTTTTGCTTGGTCTTATGAAGATATGTTTTGTACCCCAAAATTTGCCCTCTCATTTTATCAAGATTTCCCCTCACAAGGCTCCTTGAACTCCAGACAGGATTAGGGTTTTGCACTGCCCAAGACATCTCCTTGCACTGATGACCTAAATTAGGGTTTGATTTTGCACAAGGATTTTTGGACCTCCAATGCTCAAAGTGACTTTCATACTTCATGTTGGACTCATAAGTTTGTCCATACCAAGTTTCAAGCCTTGAATCAAATTTTTGCCCAGTCAATTGGACATTTGACCTAGAAATCAGCTGTATTGGGGAAAAAGTCAATTGTGGCCAATTTACAGTCAAACCTCATAATTTTTGACCCACATCAACATTATAAACTCATATGAACCATTTGATCAAGTTTGGACCACAACTCCACAAGAAATTTGATCAGATCACCAAAAGGGCAAAATGGTCATTTTTAGGGTTTTGACTGTACAAAGGCAATTTCTGATTTTTTGACCTAGCCAATGGAAAATTGGGCTCAACCATAGACTCAAGGACTCAATGGCATCATCTTGACCCATTCAACAAGTTCAAAAGATCTCAATTGCATTGGATTGACAGATGAAGTTTTCAGTCAAGTGATCAAAATTTGACTGTACACTGAAAAGTCAAACTTTGACTTTTTGGTCAAAATCAAGTGCCAAGGGTCATTTTTCATCAAGATGTGTCAAAACATGAAACTTGTTCATCAAGAAACCCATTTTTTCAAATTAGGGTTTAAAGTTGAAAAATTTCATAACTTAGAATTTTTCTAAGTTATGAAATTTTCTTAATTTTTCCTAACTTTGCCCAACATTTTCACCATGATGAATTTGGATTCAAACAAAACTCCCAACATGAAAGTCGTAGTCCTCCACAAAGTATACAACTTTTATTCATAAAGTTTTCTCAAAAGAATCTTGGATCTCAAGTTATGATTTTTGGAACAAGGGTCCCTAAAACTTTTAACTTAGTGAAATTTTGCCCTAGTTTAGGCAGGATTTTGACCTATCTTCATGGCCATTTTTCACATAGTTCCACTTGGAATCTCAAGTTGAATTTCAAATATGGATTGTAGATCATGTTGCAAGCTTTCCAAAATGTCCAAGAACTCTCCAAACACATTTATGGTTAGAGAGAATCGAAGGCTTGAAGTTGGCAAAAACTCACTTTTCATCCATGGCATATTCATGTTCATACAAGTTGCAATTTCAAGTCAGCTTGTTTTGCACTAGATTACATGACTCTAAACCATCTCACACTCAATAATTTAATGCAATATTAATCCTTAAATGGTAAAAGGTACATTACCATTTTTGCAAAAATATGCTTTATGTCAAAACTGAATCCCTTGAGCATTGGTCCATATCTGATGCAGCAAATCAAATCCACAAGTTGGAGGGGCCAAGGGCAAAGTGTGCAAGGTGGTGGATAGCCTGTACAGGCCTGCTACACATCATTTCCCACTTTTGCTTCATATACAAGAAATATGCCAAATACATGAGAACTTGGACATCAGCCAAAACCAACTGGTGCAAACTTTTGAAACATCTTTTTCAATTCCCTCTGAGCCAGAAACACGACCTCTTAAGCCCTCAAACCTCCCATAGCCAGAAATCACCTTCCATTGGCAAAACAGGGCAGCATCTGCAACTTGACTTCCATAGCTCATTTGGCTCGTGCGTTTTATCCCAAACTGGTTCAAACACCTTCCATTCAATCCATCCAAGCTATCCCAAACCTCAAACACCAATTATAACTCCATTTACAGGGTTTGCCATTTTCATTTTGAGCTTGTGCAGGTTGAGTTCTGTAGGCTGATTCAAGTACATTCAAGGCAAGTTAGACATTGGGGAAGTTCAAGTGAAGTTCAAGCAAGCTCCCAGACATCTCAGGCCTTGTTGAAAAGCTCCACATTGCTATACACGAAGCCAACTAAAACAGGTTTTTATCAACTTCCTATCTCTCTATTTAGGAACATTTAGACTTAGGTTTGTGAATAAGAAATGTAGTATTCATTGCCATGAAACTGTACATATGCTCAGTTTTCATTTTTATTAAGCATGCTAAGAGAATTTGATCCATTAACATCCTGAAAAAACTAGGTTAGATTTTAGGGCCAGAGAAATTCTCTCTGGTCTTTGAGAGTTATGACAAGTTGTTTATATGGTTGGATTCGTCTTAAAATACTCTACAACTTTGATGTTATGTGTTTTTGCAATAGAGCTCATATACAGGATCTGGCAATTGTACAGGGCGCGCGCGTTTTTTGAAAGTCAGAGGTTGAAGATGAAGTGGTGGGCTGGGCTTGGCCTGGACTTGTTTTTGCCACCCCCCATTTTCTGAATGCACCCCCTGGCCCAATTTCTTGATATTTTATATTTTTGCATTTTTATTTTTATTTCTGATTATATTTTATTATTCCCAAATATAAAAAATACTCAAAAAATATTTTTATAAATTTTCACATTTATTTTGCATTTTATTTTTATTTTTCTAACATTAAAAGCAATTTAATTACTTTTAGCTTATTTATTAAAAACTTGAAAATAATATATAAATTATACATTTATCCTTTATTTTTATTCACACTGAAAATATTATTCTAAATGTATTTTTATTTTTGTATATATTTAATTTATGGTACATATTTAATATAATTAATACATATATAAATATATACTTTTATTTTATTAGATACTTTAGAATAAAAAATATAAAAAAATTACACATTTATTTTTATTATTATTTATACTAAAAAATACTTTTTTCTAAATATATTTTATTTTTGTATATATTATTTTATTTTATTGTATATAAATAATTAATATATTTATTTTCTTAAAGAAAATTAGGGTTTTACCCTTAACCTAATAAAATTAATCTTTTGTTTATTTCTTTAAATATTTTTACATACTTGGAAAATAAACATAAACTTTTTGCATATTCATATGTTTGGTATATTTATTTATTTTGTTTATTTAAATATTGTCCATTTATTATCTATGCCATTATTCAATTTGGATGTAATAGTAAAACTAGGGCTTTTACTTCTTGTCAAAAACACCCCCATTCAAAGATTGTACCCCCATCCCCATAATCATGTTGTAATAGCTTAGACTTTTAATTCTCGCACTTTATGCTTTCAATTATGCCATGATTGGAGATTAGGGTTTGTATGCAAAAATCCAAAATCAACAAGTAGCTTGGCCTAATCAAAGACAAAAATGTATGAAAATCAAACACAATTAACACTTGCACCCTTAGGGTTACATCCACTTGTTGCCTTTAAAATAGGCCATGTTATGCATGTTGGATACCTTGGCAAAACAAAAACAAAACAAAAGATCATAGTCTCTCGATGACGCTATCTTGGTTGCCTAAACAAAATGATCAAGTCCCTCAGAAAATTTGCCCAAAATACTTGACACCATTGCTATCATGGTCTATACGATGACCCGCGCTTGTCCCGTTTAACATCCTAATACAAGGTTGTTTACCAAATGCAATGGTAAAACAACACTGTCAAAAGGGTTAAAAACATATAGAAAAGATCTTTGAGTAAAAAAGGGTAGATAGCTCTTAGTTACTTGATCAAAACTTGTAAAACATCCTTACTATTTTCAAACACACTTCACAACACAATTCAAAACATTTCCCAAATTAAACTTTCAAACATTGAAATATCTTTTCAAAATACAAAAACACATTTGTATACATTCAAACAAGAATCATTACAAAGGTTGCCACAACGATGGCCTCTTTTCAAAACATTTTTCAAAACCACACACAAAGCACCATTTCAAACAATTGAAATGCAAAAGCAAGTGATCTAAACAAGTAACTAAGAGCCCATGGATAACCATGGATGAAAAGGGTGCTTGCACCTTCCCTTTTCATAATCTACTCCCCGAACCCAAGAAAACATCTCAAAGGTCTTTCCTGTGCTTTTTGACCTTTCCTTTGGATAAAATAAAAAGTCGGTGGCGACTCTTGCTAAACCGAAACATTTGCGAACACAAACGCAAAACCTCAAGTCAGTTCTCCCACCGTATCACAGAACTGGCGAATCTACTGGGGATTTCTTTAAAAGTGGAGTAACCTTAGGATTTTAGATCACCTTTACATGCTTATCTTGTTTACTTTGATTGCTTTACATTTGGTTCTCTTGTTTGGGCTTGAAATCCTCCACCCGAATTTGGGAAACATTCATAGGTAAATAACAATACGTTGTGGAAACTGTGCGGGGTATACCGACATGGTTGAAGCAATAGCTATATTAATGCGACATATTTGTGGGTACCGGTAGCCTTTGAGTCAATCAAAGAGAATACGGGGCCGCTGAGTGATGTCATGAAGCACTAATGAACTCTTAGAACCTTACTTGACCATCTTGGCCTTATTAGGGGTAGTGAGATGACCGGCTTTGGTGCAGTCCGAAGTTGGTAGATACTCGATACTACACTCATTGAGGGTTGTTTTCTTGGAATATTTCGGACGCCAGTTAAGTGGCTAAACTGAAACAATGAACACAGAAAATAATCCAATGATATTGAGCTCCTTAGAACCCGATTACTATTTATAGGACATGTTGAGCCAACTAACTTCAAGAGGGTACTTACCTATGAAACCTCATGCAAGCCTGAAACTAGGATCTTGTGTGATTTGTTTGTACATATGCTTGTGCAAACATCATGAACATCATAAAGCATCATGTGCATCCACTAACCATTTCAAGGGTTTGGATCTTCATCTTTGTTCTTGTTTTGTAGGTCATGGAATCTCTTCGTAGGAAAATAATTCAGGTCAACCTTGTGAGAATCCCTCCTCAACTCAAGGAGCTTACTTCCAAGATTCCAGAAAATTCTCTCTTCAGTGAAAGACATGGTAGACTTCTCAACTTGGTTAACTCCAACATTGAAGAAGACATGGTGAAAGTCCTCTTCCAGTTCTTTGACCCCCTACACCACTGTTTCACATTCCCTGATTACCAAGTAGTACCTACTTTGGAGGAATTTTCTCAACTCTTGAGGATTCCTATTCTCCATCAACTACCCTACAACGGTACAGAAAGAGAACCAAAGCCTGAAGATGTTGCTCAAGCCTTACACTTGCAACCATCTGATATCAAAGGTCATTGGGAAACCAGAAGTGGTGTCAAGGGTTTCTTGGCAAAGTTTCTGTTTGAGAAGGCACAAGACTGCTGGAATTCTCTAGATCTACAAGCTTTTGAAGAGATTGTGGCACTTCTTATCTATGGGTTGGTCTTGTTCCCAAACCCTGATCAGCTTATAGATGTGAATGCTGTCAAGATTTTCATATCTCGGAATCCTGTGCCTACATTGCCTGGGGACATCCTACACTCATTTCACACACGAACAATGAGGAAAAGAGGTGTTCTCATATGTTGTACTCCTCTTCTAGCAAGGTGGTTTATTTCTCACCTTCCCCAATAAGTTTTGAAGAATGAGCAGGGTTTAAGGTGGTCACAACGGTTGATGACCCTCACACATTCTTATGTTCATTGGTGTTCTCGGTCCAGAGAAAATGTCATTATCATTGATCGTTGTGGAGAATTCCCTAATGTACCATTACTTGGCATTAGGGGAGGCATTACCTACAACCCCTGTTTAGCTCTGAGGCAGTTTGGGTATGCCCGGAGGGATGGCCCTCATGACATGTTGATTCCTGACAGTTTTTGACTTTGACAATGACGCTCAGGGACTTCGACAAAGGTTTATCCGAGCTTGGAGGATGCCCAACAAAGTGGATAGTAAGACACTGAGACACAAGAATTCCATCTCCCTTGAGCCTTATCTCAAGTGGGTACGAACCCGCGCCCAGAGTCTTATGATGCCTTACCCTCACATTCTCCCCATGATCAAAGAGCCTGTTATGGAAGGAGAGGTTCCATACACCCTCCTACATCCAGACATGCCAACATCATTGGAAGAATTGCAAAAGAGTTGGATACGGCTCAAGGAAGAGCGAAACACTTTTGAAGCCAGCTTCTATGCCAGTGAAAAGAAGGTTTTGGAGCTTACCCGTCGACTTCATGAAGAGGAGACTCTTAACACTTACATCGCGCCAAAGAGGATGCGTAACTTCTTTTTACATTAAGAATTTTGTAATATTTTGCCCATGGGGCATTTATGTACTAACAAATTTCTTCTTATTAATATGACGTGTGTTCTTTTTGTTTGTAACAAATTTGAATTTCTGAATCCTTGAATGCATTACATGAATAACATATCATTCATCATATGCATAAACAAGTCTTCACACCAAGTTTCCTTATCTTTCTGCTGTTTATTTCAGCAAGATGGATATAGAGCAGACGGTTAAAGATCTGCAAGCACAGAATTCGCAATTCCAACAACTCCTCATAACCTTGGAAAAGGGTCAAGAGGATCTTAAAGCACTGTTAGAGAAAGAGAAGGAACCATAAAAGAAGAAAAAGAAAAGAATTGGTGTGTCCACTATGGGAAGAAGATTTGAGCATCAGGCTAGGAGAATTTTGGAATTCCCCTCGACGTCTGACAAAGGGGTTGGTAAAGGAAAGGGAGTTGCAATGCCCTCTGAATCTGAGGCTGAAGAAGAAGAGGAGGAAGAGGATGAAGATTACTCCGAACAACAGTACCCTCCAGCGGACGATAAGTATAAAAATCTCGAGGATCGGTTGGCAGCCATGGAGGTGCAAAGGGTACCTGGGCTGGATTTCGAAGAACTAGGGTTGGTTGCTGGGATCGTCATTCCTCCCAAGTTCAAAGTACCTACATTTGCTAAATATGACGGGTTGTCCTGTCCGAAGATGTATCTGCGGTCCTACGTCAGAAAGATCCAACCTCACTCTTCTGATAAGGATCTATGGGTCCACCTTTTTCAAGATAGTTTGTCGGGTACGCAATTAAGATGGTTCTATCAACTTAAGAGATCTGATGTTCATAACTGGGAAGATTTGGCTGCTGCTTTCTACCGAAAATACCAATACAATGCAGATTTAGCGCCTAATCGTACTCAACTATAGAGTATGGGTATGGCCTCTAATGAGGGATTTAAGGAGTATGCCCAAAAGTGGTGAGATTTGGCTGGAAGGGTGCAGCCACCATTGTCGGATAGAGAGCTGGTTGACATGTTTTTAGGGACTCTGTCAGGTCCGTTCTTCAATCACTTAATCGGGAACTCATCTGCAGGGTTCACCGAATTAATTTTGACCAGTGAAAGGGTCGAAGCTGGCATTAAGAGTGGTAAAATTCAGAAGGACGCCTCCGCTTCCACTGCCATCAAGAAGACATTCCCAGCTGTGATCGGTGGATCTGGAACTGACTGTTTAACGCTGGTTCGCGAAATGTCACGGAAGCAAAAGTCGCCACCGTCTTTTATTTTCTCCAAATGGAAAGGACAAAAGCACAGAAAAATTCCTTATAGAGATTGCTCTCGGTTCGGGAGGTAGATTTATAGAAAGGGAAGGTGTTAGCACCCTTTCTATCCATGGTTATCCATGGGCTCTTAGATACTTGCTCATTTGTGTTTTCAAAAGTGGTTTGTTTGCTTTTCAACTGTGGGTTTTAAAAAGTTTCTTTGAAAATTCCCCGTTCAACTCTTGTATCGGTCCTCAAGAGTGTTTGAAAAATGCTTTCGAAAGCTTTTTGAAAAGGTGTCGGTGTGAAAAGTATTTTTGATTTGTTTTGAAATTAAGAGCAAGTATCTAGAGTCGTCTACCTACCCTAAGGAATTCGTCTGTGTAGATGTCCTTTAAAGTAGTGCCATCCCACCATTGAGAGGTAGGTAGCACCACCGTTGGAGGTGTTCGGGTCAATTCGAGGTTCGGGACATGGTGATCACCAGAGCAATGGGAAGACACCTTAGAAGCTACCCTCATGCCAGGTTCCCGGATCATGAGGACTTACTAAGACATCCTCTACTCGACGATCACCTTTCGAGGCAAGGCAACAGTGAGGCGTACCCTAGGGGTGGTGTGTGGATTTGTGTGTCGTTTTCAGATATTTTTGTCTTTTGTCATGTTATTGGTGATCTATCGTTTGTTTTTATTTATTGTCATTCATTCTTTCATGCCTTGATTAACAGTTAAAAGTGCGAGAAGTAAAAGATTCTAAGCTATTACAAAAGGCGCGGGTCCACATCGCCAAAATTTCTTGAACCCGATTTGACAGAAAGATAAAGAATTAAAAGTGCGACAAATAATTTACAAGGCCTTGGGAGAGATACATAAATATTAAACGAAAAAAGAAATAAACACGCGAATTAAATAAGAATTAAAACGAGGGCGTTGGACCCCTTTTGCAAAATTAAATTAAATGATGGAATTAATTAATAAAAAAAAGAAAAGGAATTGTTTTTGGTATTTTTGGTTTTAATGAAAAAAAGAATTAATTAAAATAAAATGCTAACCCTAATTCTAATTGTTTTTAATTTATTAAGAAAAGATTAAATTTTAACCTAGAATTAAACCTAATTATTTTACATGCAATTTAATTATAAAAATAGATATTTAACTATTGTGAAAGAAAATAAAAAGATATAAAAAATTAATTAAACCCTAATTCTACTATTTTTTAGATTTTTATTATGAAAATATTATAATTAACCCTAATTTAATAACTAAATGAATTAATGCAGTTTATTTATGAAAATACTAAAATAAAATATTTATTATTTTTTCCTCTTTTCTGATTTTTTATGGTATTTTGTGTTTTTATGAAAAATATTAAATTAATTAAAAACAATAATTAAAAAAAAGTAAAAAACATAAAGAAAAATAAAGAATAATAAAAAAGGTTTGCAAACCTAGGGGGGTTGCTGTCCCCAAAGTGGAGGTATAGCCCAGCAATTTGAGGCCCACTTATTCATGGCCTGATTGACTTTCATTGGCCAGCGTATGGGGTGTTGACTCAGGTCCACCGTGTTCTTTAGATCTGAGCCCTTGATGGAATGCTCTGGGACGCGTGGACAGTTTGATTTTGTGGGTGCATGGTGGACACCACTACTGAAATTGCATATGAATATTAATTGAAAAAATATATGGAAAGGGGTTGAGGACCTGGGGCTTGAACCCAGGTCCTGAACGTTACCAGTGCCACGCTTCACCACTGAACCATCAAACGCGCTTTGTATATTAAATAACGCACAAATAACATAAGCAATAATATGGATTAATGGAATTCTGGCGCAAATTTTTGAACAAACCAATCAGCGCTTGCCACTACATCGTCTTCTTCATTGTTTTATTCTTCCTGAAAAAATAGAAAACGATTAACGGGGGTTTTGAACCCCCTCAAAATAAACCATATTCCATAATAGCGATTAAACCCTCTTGGTATATAAATTAAGCGCGAGCATGCCATTCTTTTCGTCTAAGCGAGCTGAACATGGTCATGGCATTGAGGTCTCTTGATTTTACAGTATCAAGAAACCCCTAATTGGGATTTCAAGAAAACCTAGCCTGCATCAATGGTAGAATCTTGTATATCGCATAAAAACGCAATTAATTTATATGGTTAGCTTCAGAATACAATACTCAATATGAATACACAAATAAAATGCCATGAAACTGTCTCAAAGTTAAAACACGAGTACGCATTTTTATGAGAAAAAATTCGATTCTGTACAATGATTTAGGGCGTTAGAGTTGGTGTTTTCGATTGGGAATCCATCCTTGAAGCTTCAGGAAGGTGATGGCACAAGTCTTTTGCCTTGAATCGTCCTCCAACCTTGTTTTCAGATTTGGAATTTTTGCCAAAAAATTTGAGTTTGATAATGGAGTTTTATGCGCAGCTTTTGGTCCCTGAGGCATTAGGTCTTGCTTGTGTATGTATAGGAGTGAATTAGGTCAAAGAAATCAAACAAAAAGCTTGGCATTCATGACTTGCAAGATTTGATTTTCAAAGATCTTTTTCAATATTTTTTCATGCTATTTTGACCCTAATCATATCCAATCAATTCAATTCCTTCCATATCTGATCATGCACGAATTATTGAGTATATATCATGCACAAAAAGATTGAAAAACTTAGGTTAAGTATTTTTCATGTATTTAATTGATTTAAATGAATTATTATTAATAAAAATTCAAATAAATAAATAAAAAATGAAGAAAAACTTCCCTTTGGGCCAAGTGGTCGTGCACATGCCTTGGATGATGAATTGTGGAAGAAAAATAGGCCCATTAGCAATTTTAGGTCATTTGAATCAATGTTGACTTTTCAAAATATCCAAAAATTTCCCAACTTCCACAAGGCATAACTTGCTCAATTTTTAAGCTTTGCTCATGTTCTCGGACATTTTGGAAATGTCCTTGAGTCCTCTAACCAATGAATTTGGTCCCATGTCATTTTGATTTACCAATCTCAAGTTATGGCCTTTGACTTAAAGTCCCTTTTTGTTGACTTTTGAAAATGACCTATAATGTTGAAATTGATAACTTTTTGTGAGAGCATTTCTTGGACTTGAAGTATGCAGAGGATTTGTAGGAAATGCCTTTCTATTCAAAATGAACTTTGGATGGAATTTTTCTGATAATCCATGTGAAAGTTATGCCCTGGTCAATTTACAGTTGACTTTTTCAGCTGTCCAAATAAGGAAACTTTTGCATCTTGATGATTTTTGAGCCAAGCTTTGAGAATCATGATCAAGCATTGATCAAATGATGTTTGTGGCTTCAAAATTAGATGTTGACCAAAAATTTGAACTTTTGACTGTCAAATGACCATTTTGCCCCTACAGTTGACTGTAGTGCAATTAGGGTTTTTGACTGTGCAATTTTGTGCTGAAAGTCTTGAAACTTGATATGAGGATGCTTGACCATATTTATAGGCATGTGGGACTTGATTGGACCCTTGGAAATTTCATTTTCTTGATCAGAACCAAAACCCTAATTTTGACTGCTCAGGAGGCTCTTGAACTGTGCAACCCTTGGGGAATTTTGAAGCTTGATTTGGCAATTTCTTGAAGAATATGGGAGGGCAAATTTTGGGGTACAACAGTTTCCCCTGTTCAATCTTCTTAGACCTGAGGATGCAGATTGGCTGACGTGCCTTTCGTAATCCGAAGGTGAAAGATGATTGAACACTAGAGTGCCCAGAAATTTGCGCTCACATAGTAGTAGTGATGGTGGGAATGGGCTTATAGATGCCATTTAGAGATTGATGAATATGATGATGGGCTTATAGATGCCATCTAGATGTTGATCGCGTAAGAGATTCCTTAGCGAGAACTTGCGTAACTACAAAAGAAAAATGAGTACCTGACATGTTGCAGGAGCTGGTCTTCAGATGCTTTGTGTAGATATGTCCTAACTGGTTACAGGAATCGGATCTTCGAATTCTTCAGACGTGCCCTGGCGAGATACAGGAATCGAGTCTGGTAATGTTAGTCTTCAACGGATACACCCTGGCAAGATTCAGGTATCGGATCCTCGAACTCCTTCAGACACACCCTGGCAAGATACAGGAATCGGATCTGGTAATGCTAGTCTTCAACGGATACACCCTGGCAAGATTCAGGTATCGGATCCTCGAACTCTTCAGACACACCCTGGAAAGATACAGGAATCGGATCTGGTAATGCTAGTCTTCAAAGGATACACCCTGGCAAGATTCAGGTATCAGATTCTCGAACTCTTCAGACACACCCTGGCAAGATACAGGAATCGGATCTGGTAATGTTAGTCTTCAACGGATACACCCTGGCAAGATTCAGGCATCGGATCCTCGAACTCTTCAGACACACCCTGGCAAGATACAGGAATCGGATTTGGTATTGCTAGTCTTCAACGGATACACCCTGGCAAGATTCAGGTATCGGATCCTCGAACTCTTCAGACACACCCTAGAAAGATACAGGAATCGGATCTGGTAATGTTAGTCTTCAACGGATACACCCTGGAAAGATTCAGGCATCGGATCCTCGAACTCTTCAGACACACCCTGGCAAGATACAGGAATCGGATCTGGTATTGCTAGTCTTCAACGGATACACCCTGGCAAGATTCAGGTATCGGATCCTCGAACTCTTCAGACACACCCTGGCAAGATACAGGAATCGGATCTGGAATTCAGAAAGGTTGGTGAGTTGTCTCTACTGACAGGTTATTTCCATGGACGGGTGGTCTTTATCGATGGGTGTCTATAACGACGAGTGTCTATAACGACGAGTGTTTATAACAACAAGTGTCTATAACGACAAGTGTCTATAACGACGAGTGTCTATTACGACGGGTGTCTATAACGACGAGTGTCTATGACGACGGGTGTCTATAACGACGAGTGTCTATAACGACAAGTGTCTATAACGACGAGTGTCTATGACGATGAGTGTCTATAACGACAAGTGTCTATAACGACGAGTGTCTATGACGACGGGTGTCTATAACGACGAGTGTCTATAACGATGAGTGTCTATAACGACGAGTGTCTATAACGACGAGTGTCTATAATGACGAGTGTCTATAACGACGAGTGTCTATAACGACGAGTGTCTATAATGACAAGTGAAATTAATTTTGACTGGACTTGTCTTCTTTTGACTGAATTTGTCTACTTTGACTGAATTGGTTCCTTTTGACTGTATTTGTCTATTTTGACATAGCTGATCATTTAACTGTATCCTTCCTGAAAGGTAAAGGTCAGTCATATGCAAGGCCTGGTATGAATCAAGCGATGATGTTCTCAACATAAGTGAGATTATATGATATGATGCGTATATGCATGTATCATGATGTATAACAATGTGATGTTTATGAATGTATCTTCGTCTAGGAAAATAGATCCTTGACGGATACCAGGAAGTCAAATCCTGGGCTGATGTTGCAAGAATACCGATAGGAGAAGATGACTCCGTTGGTGAATAAACTTGGTGAATGGAATAACTCTGCGGGGAGGAGAGTACTCTAGCAATCTTGCTGGGAAGCAATACTCTGTGGGGAGAGAGGTACTCTGTTGAATTGTTGGTAACTCTGCTGGGGATACCATTGATAGATTTTGTTGGGAAATGAACTCCGCTGGGGATAGGAAGGCTTCGTCGGGGACGATCTTTCTGTGGCCAATGGCTGAGGATAACCCAGTTATATCCTGGTGGGGAAATAACCTTTGAATAAAACCGGGGAGACGCGTTTGCTCTGCAGGGAGTGAAGGTATCTTGGTCGCATTCTTCAGTTGAACTTACCTTGGTACCTCGGTGGAATGGGCAACCAGATCATTTAGACAACTCATTATTGCCCCAATTTCTGTTGGAGAAGAAGGTACCTGTGAAGGTGTTTGATGACTGTCGTTTGACAAATCTTCTTCTGGTAGGCAAGTGACGAGATACTGGGACATAGTCGTACGCTTTGATCCCTAATTTTTGCCTGGACCGCCCTTTCGGGTTTTCAGTCCACCGGGATACCCATTTTTGCCCAAGCCGCCTTTTCAGGTTTTCGACTTGCCGGGTGTACAGATCTTTCATTTTCATCCTTTATTTTTGCCCGAACCCTTTTGGTTCGCCGGGAAGCCCTGATTTTTGCCTAGGTATGTCAACCTAGCGGGTCTTTGATTTTGCGTAGTATTTTTTCGACTATGTCCGTTCTCAGAAAGTAGGGAGTTTCCCCTGTTAGAAGTGTTTTGTCATGCCACCAGAAGGTATTTGATCAGGCAAGACTCGTTGTTGGGATGCCCCAAGTGACTCAGGCGGAGATTTACCCCGGGCTATTTGGCCTTTGAGAGATTCTCCGAATCTTGACTGAACTGCCCCAGATGACGGACCATGATCATGCCATGCCCCTTGATTGGAAGTGCTTCTGTTTATTAGGTATTCATCGTGTGAATTTCCCTGCTGTTCAAACAAATATTCATATGCAAACAAAGTTATGTTAAAAATGCAAAGCTTATGTCTGTTTCGAAGTTTTTTGGAAATGCATTCTTTTTCATAAAACAAGTGAATGTTTGTAAAACGTGATGTCAACTCCGTATTTTACCGTGAGCCTTAAGGAGTCAGGATACCTTTCGTAACAGTATGCTTTCGAACTAACCCATGCTTCAGCTAGGACTTTTAAGGGTTATAACGTGGCTTGGTTCACGGTTTAAGAAACAAAGGATAGAGGCTCAAATTTTGTTTGTATCCACCCGCTCTTCGTGATGTTCTCCAAACCTAAACTCAGTTGATCATACGTTAGACCTTGTTTGAGTCTTTGCTCTGATTTTCCGGTGATGATTCGGATGTTGATAACTTATTTTGAATAGGCAGTCATTCCTTTCTTTGTTGAGGGTTCGTAAGACCTCTTTCTTGTCTGATTTTTGTTATCCCTGTTTTTTGCCTGAACTGTTTCTTTTTTTATTTACAGTCAGCGGGATGCCCCAGTTTTGTAAGCCACCTTCATAGGTTTTGACTTATTGGGCTTTAGTTTTTTTTTTGATAATGACTGCTTGTCTTTATGATTATTCGGAACCATCACTGTCTTTTGTTTTGTAAGGACCTCTTTGGTGCCATTTGTTATGCACTTGGATCAACTGAGAGAACTACCCTGCCCCAGGTTATGATTAAGGGTTTTAAATTTCGAAAAGAAAAACTCCTACTTCTTTGGCTCAGAGGGGTTGACGAGGGATTATCTTCCTTATAACTCCAGTGTTTAGGAATTGAAACAATGCCTGTACCTCATCAACGGGGTCTGTTCAAAAGCATACTGTAAAGATCGTGGTATCGTTTTCGTCATCCTCCCTCAAGAGGCTTAGAATTTTAGATCAAGAGTTGACATCACAAAAATATGAAAACAGTTTGCATATAGTGAATACGAAATAATTACTTCAAAACAGACATGTGTAATGCATTAATGAAATAACCAAGTTTGACATGAAATAAAATGTTTGAACAATCGAAGAAAAATACAATCTTGAACATTCAAATGAACAAAAGTTTCCAATCCTAGCCATGTTTGGGCAGGGAAGCAGTGATCCCGTTGGGAGCCTCTGGAGAGTCGAGCTGGACTTCCTTCGCGTCGATCAGATCTTGAACCTTGTTTCTCAAAGTCCAACAGTCATCTGTAGCATGCCCCGGGCTGTCGGAATGATAGGCGCAGCGAGCATTGGGATTGTACCTTGAAGGTGTCCTGTTAGGATTCTTCGGGGGATCCATGAGAGTTACCAACCTGGTTTCCAGCAGCTGTGGCAATATCTGTGACAAGGTCATGCCGAGGGGAGTAAATTGCCTCTTAGGTCTTTCTTCCCTTTGTTGACTGCGATGCTGAGGAGCACCGGCCGGCTTTGCAATAGCTACCGCGTTGACAGTACTAGATTCTCTCTTGGATGGTTTCTTCTCAATGTTCGAGGAGTCACCATTATGTATTTTCCCTGACTTGATACCAGCTTCTATTCTTTCCCCGGTCAAGACTAAATCTGTAAATCCAACAGCAGAATTCCCAATCAGGTGGTTGAAGAATGGACCGGACAGGGTCCCTAAGAACATATCGACGAGCTCGCGGTCAGTTAGAGGTGGCTGTACCCTTCCAGCAAGGTCCCTCCACTTTTGAGCATATTCTTTGAAACCTTCGCTTGCACCCATAGACATTCCTTGAAGTTGAGTGCGCGTGGGAGCAAGGTCGGCGTTGTACTGGTACTGCTTGTAGAAAGCAGTGGCCAAGTCCTCCCAGCTGCGGATGCTGGCTCCATTCAGTTGATAGAACCAGTCAAGCTGAGTCCCTGAAAGACTCTCCTGAAAAAAGTGGATCCATAAGTTCCTGTCGGCTGTGTAGGGCTGGATCCTCCTCATGTATGACCTGAGATGCAGCTTTGGACAGGATGCCCCGTCGTACTTTGCAAAGGCAGGTGCCTTGAATTTGTGTGGGATCACTACCCCAGAAGACAGACCTAGATCCCCGAAGTCCAGGCCAGGCACTTTTTGTATCTCCATAGCACTTAGCCGGTCTTCCAACTGTTTGTACCTATCCTCAGCCGGAGGGTACTGTTCGTCATTGAAATCTGTCTCATTGTCAGAGACCACTGGACTGGGAACCCTTTCCTCTTGATGACTGCCTTTCCCCACAGATGGAGTTGTCCTCTCAGCTTCATCCTGCAGTGTGTTCCCAGATCTGCGTCTAGGGCTGAACAAAACAATCCTCTTCTTCTTCTTTTTCGAGAGTAGGGTCTTCAGATCTTGTTGCCCCTGGGTCAAATTCATGATCAGCTCTTGGAACTGGGCGTTCTGAGCCTGGAGGGCCTTGATAGTGTGCTCGGTTGAGGATTCAGGATTCATGACGAGACTGCTGAAATAAACAGCGAAGAAGGTAAGCAACCTGCAAAGAATGGGTACCTGTTATGCAATGATATGTATGATATGCATGCAATGATTTCAAGGACCTCGCGGGATAAACAAGAAAATTTGTTAGAACTTGGGTCCGGTGTTTTGATTGAAGGAACTCCACGTTGCTGAGAATCCTTCTTCAAAGGTCAAAGGCTCACCATATCAAGTGGGTCATAGCCCCTGACTTCTCTGGCTAGAGGAAAATAAATCCTCTTACCTGCCCCTTGCTGGGATAGTTGAGTTACCATGACCTGCATCACAAGCCCTTGAGATCCTTGAAATGGGTTAGGATGTATGCAATGGTATGATGTTATGCTATGCATGGGGTAGTGTAACCCTGTTATGAGTCCCCATCAAGGACTATAAACAAAACCTGCAAGAAACTTAGTACACTCTGTTATGAGTCCCATTTAAGGACTATAAACAAAACCTGCAAGAAACTCAAGTGTCAGATAACAAGCATGCAAGTAGTCAAGTACGAAGGCACACAAGTCATACAAGAGAAACCCTTAGAGTTTAGGCCAGCATGAGGTCTGGGTATTACCCTCTTGAAGTTGGTGGGCTCAACCTGTCCTATTAGAAGTAACCGGGTTCTAAGGGTCCCAATATCACGGGATTGCTTTCATTGTTCATCGTCTCGATTTAGCCACTGAACTGGCGACCGAAATATTCCAGGAAAGCAACCCTCAATTGAGTGTAGTATCGAGTATCAACCAACCTCGGACTGCACCAAAGTCAGTTATCTCACTACCCTAAAGAGGCCAAGATAGTTCAATTAAGGTTCCTAAGGTCTGTTGATGCTTCACGACACCACGCGGAGGCCCCGTACTATCCTTGACTGAACTCAAGGGTTACCGGTACACACCAAAGTGCCACATCAACGTAGCAGACTGTTTCAACCATGTCGGTATACCCCGCACAGTTCCCTCACAGCCTTGTTGCTACTTTCTAAGAAGGTATCCCCCAGATCCGGGTTAGGATCTATAGAACTCCCAAGACAGTCCCACAACTTAAAGCACACAAGTCCAAGCAATTGAAAACACAGTGATCTTAGTCCTAAGGTACACCTCACTTTAAAATTGTCCCCAGCAGAGTCGCCAGTTCTGTGATCGGTGGATCTGGAACTGACTGTTTAACGCTGGTTTGCGAAATGTCGCGGAAGCAAGAGTCGCCACCGTCTTTTATTTTCTCCAAATGGAAAGGACAAAAGCACAGAAAAATTCCTTATAGAGATTGCTCTCGGTTCGGGAGGTAGATTTATAGAAAGGGAAGGTGTTAGCACCCTTTCTATCCATGGTTATCCATGGGCTCTTAGATACTTGCTCATTTGTGTTTTCAAAAGTGGTTTGTTTTCTTTTCAACTGTGGGTTTTAAAAAGTTTCTTTGAAAATTCCCCGTTCAACTCTTGTATCGGTCCTCAAGAGTGTTTGAAAAATGCTTTCGAAAGCTTTTTGAAAAGGTGTCGGTGTGAAAAGTATTTTTGATTTGTTTTGAAATTAAGAGCAAGTATCTAGAGTCGTCTACCTACCCTAAGGAATTCGTCTGTGTAGATGTCCTTTAAAGTAGTGCCATCCCACCATTGAGAGGTAGGTAGCACCACCGTTGGAGGTGTTCGGGTCAATTCGAGGTTCGGGACATGGTGATCACCAGAGCAATGGGAAGACACCTTAGAAGCTACCCTCATGCCAGGTTCCCGGATCATGAGGACTTACTAAGACATCCTCTACTCGACGATCACCTTTCGAGGCAAGGCAACAGTGAGGCGTACCCTAGGGGTGGTGTGTGGATTTGTGTGTCGTTTTCAGATATTTTTGTCTTTTGTCATGTTATTGGTGATCTATCGTTTGTTTTTATTTATTGTCATTCATTCTTTCATGCCTTGATTAACAGTTAAAAGTGCGAGAAGTAAAAGATTCTAAGCTATTACAAAAGGCGCGGGTCCACATCGCCAAAATTTCTTGAACCCGATTTGACAGAAAGATAAAGAATTAAAAGTGCGACAAATAATTTACAAGGCCTTGGGAGAGATACATAAATATTAAACGAAAAAAGAAATAAACACGCGAATTAAATAAGAATTAAAACGAGGGCGTTGGACCCCTTTTGCAAAATTAAATTAAATGATGGAATTAATTAATAAAAAAAAGAAAAGGAATTGTTTTTGGTATTTTTGGTTTTAATGAAAAAAAGAATTAATTAAAATAAAATGCTAACCCTAATTCTAATTGTTTTTAATTTATTAAGAAAAGATTAAATTTTAACCTAGAATTAAACCTAATTATTTTACATGCAATTTAATTATAAAAATAGATATTTAACTATTGTGAAAGAAAATAAAAAGATATAAAAAATTAATTAAACCCTAATTCTACTATTTTTTAGATTTTTATTATGAAAATATTATAATTAACCCTAATTTAATAACTAAATGAATTAATGCAGTTTATTTATGAAAATACTAAAATAAAATATTTATTATTTTTTCCTCTTTTCTGATTTTTTATGGTATTTTGTGTTTTTATGAAAAATATTAAATTAATTAAAAACAATAATTAAAAAAAAGTAAAAAAAATAAAGAAAAATAAAGAATAATAAAAAAGGTTTACAAACCTAGGGGGGTTGCTGTCCCCAAAGTGGAGGTATAGCCCAGCAATTTGAGGCCCACTTATTCATGGCCTGATTGACTTTCATTGGCCAGCGTATGGGGTGTTGACTCAGGTCCACCATGTTCTTTAGATCTGAGCCCTTGATGGAATGCTCTGGGACGCGTGGACAATTTGATTTTGTGGGTGCATGGTGGACACCACTACTGAAATTGCATATGAATATTAATTGAAAAAATATATGGAAAGGGGGTGAGGACCTGGGGCTCGAACCCAGGTCCTGAACGTTACCAGTGCCACGCTTCACCACTGAGCCATCAAACGCGCTTTGTATATTAAATAACGCACAAATAACATAAGCAATAATATGGATTAATGGAATTCTGGCGCGAATTTTTGAACAAACCAATCAGCACTTGCCACTACATCGTCTTCTTCATTGTTTTATTCTTCCTGAAAAAATAGAAAACGATTAACGGGGGTTTTGAACCCCCTCAAAATAAACCATATTCCATAATAGCGATTAAACCCTCTTGGTATATAAATTAAGCGCGAGCATGCCATTCTTTTCGTCTAAGCGAGCTGAACATGGTCATGGCATTGAGGTCTCTTGATTTTACAGTATCAAGAAACCCCTAATTGGGATTTCAAGAAAACCTAGCCTGCATCAATGGTAGAATCTTGTATATCGCATAAAAACGCAATTAATTTATATGGTTAGCTTCAGAATACAATACTCAATATGAATACACAAATAAAATGCCATGAAACTGTCTCAAAGTTAAAACACGAGTACGCATTTTTATGAGAAAAAATTCGATTCTGTACAATGATTTAGGGCGTTAGAGTTGGTGTTTTCGATTGGGAATCCTTCCTTGAAGCTTCAGGAAGGTGATGGCACAAGTCTTTTGCCTTGAATCGTCCTCCAACCTTATTTTCAGATTTGGAATTTTTGCCAAAAAATTTGAGTTTGATAATGGAGTTTTATGCGCAGCTTTTGGTCCCTGAGGCATTAGGTCTTGCTTGTGTATGTATAGGAGTGAATTAGGTCAAAGAAATCAAACAAAAAGCTTGGCATTCATGACTTGCAAGATTTGATTTTCAAAGATCTTTTTCAATATTTTTTCATGATATTTTGACCCTAATCATATCAAATCAATTCAATTCCTTCCATATCTGATCATGCACGAATTATTGAGTATATATCATGCACAAAAAGATTGAAAAACTTAGGTTAAGTATTTTTCATGTATTTAATTGATTTAAATGAATTATTATTAATAAAAATTCAAATAAATAAATAAAAAATGAAGAAAACTTCCCTTTGGGCCAAGTGGTCGTGCACATGCCTTGGATGATGAATTGTGGAAGAAAAATAGGCCCATTAGCAATTTTAGGTCATTTGAATCAATGTTGACTTTTCAAAATATCCAAAAATTTCCCAACTTCCACAAGGCATAACTTGCTCAGTTTTTAAGCTTTGCTCATGTTCTTGGACATTTTGGAAAGGACTTTGAGTCCTCTAACCAATGTCTTTGTTCCCATGTCATTTTGATTTACCAATCTCAAGTTATGGCCTTTGACTTAAAGTCCCTTTTTGTTGACTTTTGAAAATGACCTATAATGTTGAAATTGATAACTTTTTGTGAGAGCATTTCTTGGACTTGAAGTATGAAGAGGAGTTGTAGGAAATGTCTTTCTATTCAAAATGAGCTTTGGATGGAATTTTTCTGATAATCCATGTGAAAGTTATGCCCTGGTCAATTTACAGTTGACTTTTTCAACTGTCCAAATAAGGAAACTTTTGCATCTTGATGATTTTTGAGCCAAGCTTTGAGAATCATGATCAAGCATTGATCAAATGATGTTTGTGGCTTCAAAATGAGATGTTGACCAAAAATTTGAACTTTTGACTGTCAAATGACCATTTTGCCCCTACAGTTGACTGTAGTGCAATTAGGGTTTTTGACTGTGCAATTTTGTGCTGAAAGTCTTGAAACTTGATATGAGGATGCTTGACCATATTTATAGGCATGTGGGACTTGATTGGACCCTTGGAAATTTCATTTTCTTGATCAGAACCAAAACCCTAATTTTGACTGCTCAGGAGGCTCTTGAACTGTGCAACCCTTGGGGAATTTTGAAGCTTGATTTGGCAATTTCTTGAAGAATATGGGAGGGAAAATTTTGGGGTACAACAGTTGCCCCTGTTCAATCTTCTTAGACCTGAGGATGCAGATTGGCTGACGTGCCTTTCGTAATCCGAAGGTGAAAGATGATTGAACACTAGAGTGCCCAGAAATTTGCGCTCACATAGTAGTAGTGATGGTGGGAATGGGCTTATAGATGCCATTTAGAGATTGATGAATATGATGATGGGCTTATAGATGCCATCTGGATGTTGATCGCGTAAGAGATTCCTTAGCGAGAACTTGCGTACCTGCAAAAGAAAAATGAGTACCTGACATGTTGCAGGAGCTGGTCTTCAGATGCTTTGTGTAGATATGTCCTGACTGGTTACAGGAATCGGATCTTCGAATTCTTCAGACGTGCCCTGGCGAGATACAGGAATCGAGTCTGGTAATGTTAGTCTTCAACGGATACACACTGTTAAGATTCAGGTATCGGATCCTCGAACTCCTTCAGACACACCCTGGCAAGATACAGGAATCGGATCTGGTAATGCTAGTCTTCAACGGATACACCCTGGCAAGATTCAGGTATCGGATCCTCGAACTCTTCAGACACACCCTGGAAAGATACAGGAATCGGATCTGGTAATGCTAGTCTTCAACGGATACACCCTGGCAAGATTCAGGTATCGGATCCTCGAACTCTTCAGACACACCCTGGCAAGATACAAGAATCGAATCTGGTAATGTTAGTCTTCAACGGATACACCCTGGCAAGATTCAGGCATCGGATCCTCGAACTCTTCAGACACACCCTGGCAAGATACAGGAATCAGATCTGGTATTGCTAGTCTTAAACGGATACACCCTGGCAAGATTCAGGTATCGGATCCTCGAACTCTTCAGACACACCCTGGAAAGATACAGGAATCGGATCTGGTAATGTTAGTCTTCAACGGATACACCCTGGCAAGATTCAGGCATCGGATCCTCGAACTCTTCAGACACACCCTGGCAAGATACAGGAATCGGATCTGGTATTGCTAGTCTTCAACGGATACACCCTGGCAAGATTCAGGTATCGGATCCTCGAACTCTTCAGACACACCCTGGCAAGATACAGGAATCAGATCTGGAATTCAGAAAGGTTGGTGAGTTGTCTCTACTGACTGGTTATTTCCATGGACCGGTGGTCTTTATCGATGGGTGTCTATAACGACGAGTGTCTATAACGACGAGTGTTTATAACAACAAGTGTCTATAACGACAAGTGTCTATAACGACAAGTGTCTATGACGACGGGTGTCTATAACGACGAGTGTCTATGACGACGGGTGTCTATAACGACGAGTGTCTATAACGACAAGTGTCTATAACGACGAGTGTCTATGACGACGAGTGTCTATAACGACAAGTGTCTATAACGACGAGTGTCTATGACGACGGGTGTCTATAACGACGAGTGTCTATAACGACGAGTGTCTATAACGACGAGTGTCTATAACGACGAGTGTCTATAATGACGAGTGTCTATAACGACGAGTGTCTATAACGACGAATGTCTATAATGACAAGTGAAATTAATTTTGACTGGACTTGTCTTCTTTTGACTGAATTTGTCTACTTTGACTGAATTGGTTCCTTTTGACTGTATTTGTCTATTTTGACATAGCTGATCATTTAATTGTATCCTTCCTGAAAGGTAAAGGTCAGTCATATGCAAGGCATGGTATGAATCAAGCGATGATGTTCTCAACATAAGTGAGATTATATGATATGATGCGTATATGCATGTATCATGATGTATAACAATGTGATGTTTATGAATGTATCTTCGTCTAGGAAAATAGATCCTTGACGGATACCGGGAAGTCAAATCCTGGGCTGATGTTGCAAGAATACTGATAGGAGAAGATGACTCCGTTGGTGAATAAACTTGGCGAATGGAATAACTCTGCGGGGAGGAGAGTACTCTAGCAATCTTGCTGGGAAGCAATACTCTGTGGGGAGAGAGGTACTCTGTTGAATTGTTGGTAACTCCGCTGGGGATACCATTGATAGATTTTGTTGGGAAATGAACTCCGCTGGGGATAGGAAGGCTTCGTCGGGGACGATCTTTCTGTGGCAAATGGCTGAGGATAACCCAGTTATATCCTGGTGGGGAAATAACCTTTGAATAAAACCGGGGAGACGCGTTTGCTCTGCAGGGAGTGAAGGTATCTTGGTCGCATTCTTCAGCTGAACTTACCTTGGCACCTCGGTGGACAGGGCAACCGGATCATTTAGACAACTCATTATTGCCCCAATTTCTGTTGGAGAAGAAGGTACCTGTGAAGGTGTTTGATGACTGCCGTTTGACAAATCTTCTTCTGGTAGGTGATCCGCTGTCGCGCGCGGGTCAAAAACGAGTTAAATTGCAAATTGTAGTAACGACGGTAACGGTAACTCGAGTATCGTCTCTCAAGGACTCTTGGGTTTTACTAACTAAAATCGAAATTGGGGGGTTGTTTGGTTCGAGTTTAGGCAAATAAGCTAATTATAAAAAGTGATTATAAAATAAGTTGTTTGGAAATAAGTGATTATAGAATAAGTCGATCTACTGTTTTGGGTTCCTACTATCATCGATTATTATAATTCTAATACCCGAAGCAGATTGTCTATTCCTATTTGGGTACAAACTCAATGACAAGTGCGGTGAAGTTTGTGAGATGTACGATCCTATTGTCCGAATTAAGCAAACGGGATAAGTTTTCATGGATTAAGCAAACATGATTGATCAGACACAACAACGGATTAAGCAAACGTGATGAGTCTATGTTAGGATCATACAATCAACCAAATTGAATCAATATATTTTATGCAATCGAATTAAGCATACAATAACACAAAATATCATTGAAAGGAATTAAACTTAAATTAACATTATAATAATCTCAAGTATTGGAACCTGAATTACAGTAGATCAACCCAAAGGAATTAGTTCTCCATAGTCATTCGTCCTAGCTTTTCCAAATCGTGAATGGAATTTCGTGAACAGTGAATTCGAATGGAATGCTACAGTACCATGGCTGCTACCCTAAGGGGAAAGAGAGCGACTCGTTTTACAACCCAACTGGGTCAAACAAACGACCCAGGCCCAAAACTAATTGACCCGAAACTTAACTAAAACTAGTGCTGCAACTTCAACAATTTTTTCAACCTTGCTACAGTCTGAATTGGCTCTCGACTTCTTCATGAAAGTTGTAGGTCTTTTTCTTAGCTTTCCAACCAATATTAGAACGCCTCAATCCGAGTCCTGTAGCTCTAGTTATGAATTTTTTATTGAAAGCTGCACATGCAGAAAAATAAAATACGAAAATTAATTAAATGCAAAAATAAGATAAATTAGCAAAACAATTTAAAACATAAAAATAAACACAATAAACTAAAGAAATGCATTAGTACAATCGTGGAAAGATGTGCATCAAAATGCACTGATCAGTAGGCAAGTGACGAGATACCGGGACATAGTCGTACGCTTTGATCCCTAATTTTTGCCTGGACCGCCCTTTCGGGTTTTCAGTCCACCGGGATACCCATTTTTGCCTAAGCCGCCTTTTCAGGTTTTCGACTTGCCGGGTGTACAGATCTTTCATTTTCATCCCTTATTTTTGCCCGAACCCTTTTGGTTCGCCGGGAAGCCCTGATTTTTGCCTAAGTATGTCAACCTAGCGGGTCTTTGATTTTGCGTAGTATTTTTTCGACTATGTCCGTTCTCAGAAAGTAGGGAGTTGCCCCTGTTAGAAGTGTTTTGTCATGCCACAAGAAGGTATTTGATCAGGCAAGACTCGTTGTTGGGATGCCCCAAGTGAATCAGGCGGAGATTTACCCCGGGCTATTTGGCCTTTGAGAGATTCTCCGAATCTTGACTGAACTGCCCCAGATGACGGACCATGATCATGCCATGCCCCTTGATTGGAAGTGCTTCTGTTCATTAGGTATTCATCGTGCGAATTTCCCTGCTGTTCAAACAAATATTCATATGCAAACAAAGTTATGTTAAAAATGCAAAGCTTATGTCTGTTTCGAAGTTTTTTGGAAATGCATTCTTTTTCATAAAACAAGTGAATGTTTGTAAAACGTGATGTCAACTCCGTATTTTACCGTGAGCCTTAAGGAGTCAGGATACCTTTCGTAACAGTATGCTTTCGAACTAACCCATGCTTCAGCTAGGACTTTTAAGGGTTATAACGTGGCTTGGTTCACGGTTTAAGAAACAAAGGATAGAGGCTCAAATTTTGTTTGTATCCACCCGCTCTTCTTGATGTTCTCCAAACCTAAACTCAGTTGATCATACATTAGACCTTGTTTGAGTCTTTGCTCTGATTTTCCGGTGATGATTCGGATGTTGATAACTTATTTTGAATAGGCAGTCATTCCTTTCTTTGTTGAGGGTTCGTAAGACCTCTTTCTTGTCTGATTTTTGTTATCCCTGTTTTTTGCCTGAACTGTTTCTTTTTGTATTTACAGTCAACGGGATGCCCCAGTTTTGTAAGTCACCTTCATAGGTTTTGACTTATTGGGCTTTAGTTTTTTTTTTTTGATAATGACTGCTTGTCTTTATGATTATTCGGAACCATCACTGTCTTTTGTTTTGTAAGGACCTCTTTGGTGCCATTTGTTATGCACTTGGATCAACTGAGAGAACTACCCTGCCCCAGGTTATGATTAAGGGTTTTAAATTTCGAAAAGAAAAACTCCTACTTCTTTGGCTCAGAGGGGTTGACGAGGGATTATCTTCCTTATAACTCCAGTGTTTAGGAAGTGAAACAATGCCTGTACCTCATCAACGGGGTCTGTTCAAAAGCATACTGTAAAGATCGTGGTATCGTTTTCGTCATCCTCCCTCAAGAGGCTTAGAATTTTAGATCAAGAGTTGACATCACAAAAATATGAAAACAGTTTGCATATAGTGAATACGAAATAATTACTTCAAAACAGACATGTGTAATGCATTAATGAAATAACCAAGTTTGACATGAAATAAAATGTTTGAACAATCGAAGAAAAATACAATCTTGAACATTCAAATGAACAAAAGTTTCCAATCCTAGCCATGTTTGGGCAGGGAAGCAGTGATCCCGTTGGGAGCCTCTGGAGAGTCGAGCTGGACTTCCTTCGCGTCGATCAGATCTTGAACCTTGTTTCTCAAAGTCCAACAGTCATCTGTAGCATGCCCCGGGCTGTCGGAATGATAGGCGCAGCGAGCATTGGGATTGTACCTTGAAGGTGTCCTGTTAGGATTCTTCGGGGGATCCATGAGAGTTACCAACCTGGTTTCCAGCAGCTGTGGCAATATCTGTGACAAGGTCATGCCGAGGGGAGTAAATTGCCTCTTAGGTCTTTCTTCCCTTTGTTGACTGCGATGCTGAGGAGCACCGGCCGGCTTTGCAATAGCTACCGCGTTGACAGTACTAGATTCTCTCTTGGATGGTTTCTTCTCAATGTTCGAGGAGTCACCATTATGTATTTTCCCTGACTTGATACCAGCTTCTATTCTTTCCCCGGTCAAGACTAAATCTGTAAATCCAACAGCAGAATTCCCAATCAGGTGGTTGAAGAATGGACCGGACAGGGTCCCTAAGAACATATCGACGAGCTCGCGGTCAGTTAGAGGTGGCTGTACCCTTCCAGCAAGGTCCCTCCACTTTTGAGCATATTCTTTGAAACCTTCGCTTGCACCCATAGACATTCCTTGAAGTTGAGTGCGCGTGGGAGCAAGGTCGGCGTTGTACTGGTACTGCTTGTAGAAAGCAGTGGCCAAGTCCTCCCAGCTGCGGATGCTGGCTCCATTCAGTTGATAGAACCAGTCAAGCTGAGTCCCTGAAAGACTCTCCTGAAAAAAGTGGATCCATAAGTTCCTGTCGGCTGTGTAGGGCTGGATCCTCCTCATGTATGACCTGAGATGCAGCTTTGGACAGGATGCCCCGTCGTACTTTGCAAAGGCAGGTGCCTTGAATTTGTGTGGGATCACTACCCCAGAAGACAGACCTAGATCCCCGAAGTCCAGGCCAGGCACTTTTTGTATCTCCATAGCACTTAGCCGGTCTTCCAACTGTTTGTACCTATCCTCAGCCGGAGGGTACTGTTCGTCATTGAAATCTGTCTCATTGTCAGAGACCACTGGACTGGGAACCCTTTCCTCTTGATGACTGCCTTTCCCCACAGATGGAGTTGTCCTCTCAGCTTCATCCTGCAGTGTGTTCCCAGATCTGCGTCTAGGGCTGAACAAAACAGTCCTCTTCTTCTTCTTTTTCGAGAGTAGGGTCTTCAGATCTTGTTGCCCCTGGGTCAAATTCATGATCAGCTCTTGGAACTGGGCATTCTGAGCCTGGAGGGCCTTGATAGTATGCTCGGTTGAGGATTCAGGATTCATGACGAGACTGCTGAAATAAACAGCGAAGAAGGTAAGCAACCTGCAAAGAATGGGTACCTGTTATGCAATGATATGTATGATATGCATGCAATGATTTCAAGGACCTCGCGGGATAAACAAGAAAATTTGTTAGAACTTGGGTCCGGTGTTTTGATTGAAGGAACTCCACGTTGCTGAGAATCCTTCTTTAAAGGTCAAAGTCTCACCATATCAAGTGGGTCATAGCCCCTGACTTCTCTGGCTAGAGGAAAATAAATCCTCTTACCTGCCCCTTGCTGGGATAGTTGAGTTACCATGACCTGCATCACAAGCCCTTGAGATCCTTGAAATGGGTTAGGATGTATGCAATGGTATGATGTTATGCTATGCATGGGGTAGTGTAACCCTGTTATGAGTCCCCATCAAGGACTATAAACAAAACCTGCAAGAAACTTAGTACACTCTGTTATGAGTCCCATTTAAGGACTATAAACAAAACCTGCAAGAAACTCAAGTGTCAGATAACAAGCATGCAAGTAGTCAAGTACGAAGGCACACAAGTCATACAAGAGAAACCCTTAGAGTTTAGGCCAGCATGAGGTCTGGGTATTACCCTCTTGAAGTTGGTGGGCTCAACCTGTCCTATTAGAAGTAACCGGGTTCTAAGGGTCCCAATATCACGGGATTGCTTTCATTGTTCATCGTCTCGATTTAGCCACTGAACTGGCGACCGAAATATTCCAGGAAAGCAACCCTCAATTGAGTGTAGTATCGAGTATCAACCAACCTTGGACTGCACCAAAGTCAGTTATCTCACTACCCTAAAGAGGCCAAGATAGTTCAATTAAGGTTCCTAAGGTCTGTTGATGCTTCACGACACCACGCGGAGGCCCCGTACTCTCCTTGACTGAACTCAAGGGTTACCGGTACACACCAAAGTGCCACATCAACGTAGCAGACTGTTTCAACCATGTCGGTATACCCCGCACAGTTCCCTCACAGCCTTGTTGCTACTTTCTAAGAAGGTATCCCCCAGATCCGGGTTAGGATCTATAGAACTCCCAAGACAGTCCCACAATTTAAAGCACACAAGTCCAAGCAATTGAAAACACAGTGATCTTAGTGAAATTCCGGGAATGTCACAGACTCAGAATGTCTAATGGAATGTTAAGACCTCTGATCTGACATTAAGCGCTGTACATTTGATATCTGTTCTACAACAGTCACTGGACTAACATACCAGAGCCAGCAACACGCAGGTTCTGATTTACTGAAGTTCAGAACAGTTAAGGTTAATCTTATACATTGATGTTACGAGGAATGCTGTGACATCAAAGTAAATAACCAATACAGAAAGTAAATAACACACAGAATTGTTCACCCAGTTCGGTTCAACCAACCTACATCTGGGGGCTTCCAAGCCAGGGATAAAGTTCACTATTAGTAGTATCAATTCAAAGACCCTACAGCCAACATACCCGTTGACAGCCTTCTCACTTAATCACTACCCAATGACCCTTTTACCTAAGATCCAATCCTAGATATGAGACCCCTCTCACTCCCCCTCAATCACCGCAGTGATAACTTTCTACAGTACATAAACTGTTCAGAAGATACACTTCCATTACACATCTTGATCATGCTTAAAAGCTTCAATCAAGTACAATGCATACATCCTTTAACCTACAGGTTTCAAGGAGTATGGTGACCATCCCACAGCCCGGGTGGTTCACAACTAGCCCTAAATGATTACATCTTGTCAATCCGCAAATCCCAAATTAGGTTACAATACTTCTATTTATAACACCTTTTTACCCCACTGGATTTGGGCCTTCATATGACAGCAATGCAGCTTTAACGACCTGCATAAAATAAGCAGAAAACTTCTGCTACAAGTTAGGTCTTCAATCGAGCTTTTCTCCTTATCCTTAGCTTCTGATTGAATCTTCTAGGGCTCCACGTATGCCTTCAATTTTCGCTACTTGTTATGCATTCTATTTGGCCGAATATTCTGCATAACTTTAGGAACAGAACTGCATCAGTCTTGACAGTTCAGTAGTTTGATGTCTGGTATGATGTTATGACATCTCTTGAGACATGTTGTTCCAGATGTTGATCAACATGTTTAGGCATTTACAATAGAATTTTCAGGCTGTTCCTATTGTACATTACATTACATTATTGTTGTTGCTATTTGTTTTACAAGAGATGAGCCAATCCCAAACGAAGGCACTTACAATCTCCCCCTTTGGCTAATTTTGGCTAAAACAAATACAACAATAATACTAACCATTCAGGACCTCTTGAGGCACAGGAGGAAGAGGATGCACCTCATTCCCTTTTAGACCACGAACCATTTCTTGTCACTGATGGTGGAAAAAGAGGACCGTGGGAGATAAACTATCCTTTCAGAGGCATCAGAGAACCTTTAAGGAGTGATCAGAATATCTCCCTTGTAACTCAGAACACAGGTCACAACTGTGTTCATAACTCAGATCACAAGTCACAAAGAAATTCACGCCATTTGAATTTCTGCTGAGTTTGTGACAAGTCTTTGTGATCAAAATTTTGAGTAGCTGCTGCAACGAGGACAGTTTCTAACAGTACTCCTTTCTCCCCCTTTTTGGCCAAAAATTGCCAAAGAAAGCCCTCACAAAACCAGATCCAAGAACAGTTTTCCCAAATTCGTATAAACCCCATGATGGTTGTGTGAGAAAAGAATGTGTGACAGGAGGTTATATAAGGAGATACCAGGTTCAAGAAGATGGTAATATAAAATCTTGGTCAAGGATACCTGTTAAAGCATGTGCATATTTCAGACTGACTGTGCATGTATTTTAGACGTATTTGTTTGTTTCTGCCAATACCACAAAAAGAACCAGTCCTAATACATGCATAAGTTTAGGTCAAAGCAATTCCTGAATAAAATCAGCCTTTGACCCATTTTCGGGACTGAAGATTTATTCCTTCTAGGAAACAGAATACCAATGACGTGGCGAAGTTATTTTCCCGTATTCTTCTTGATTTCCACAAGGTTGCAATGTCGTTGGTAATGTCATGACACTTACTTAGACATTACCTTGCATTCTTCAACAACAGCAGCCTTCTTTTTACTTCTCTCATTTAGGCACAGAGAAGGGCACTTTAACCAGCTAGTAGCAAGAGATTAGCAGCCTTAAGCATGGCCATCACTCATGCTTTGTGTTGCTGAGATCCAATACACCAGAAGACTCCAACATGCTTCACAGGACATCACACAAATTTAGATGCCACTTCTATTTCTTGTAGTAAAAGAACCCCTTGAACATATGCTGAATATATCTGATTTACTTCTTCTGATCTTCCATTCACTAGTAGTTGTTGGAGCTAGTGAAGTCTGATTTGCTAGACCAATTTGCTATTGATAAGATCTGAATCTTCCAAATTGCTCCAAAAGTATCAAAACTGCCACTTATGATACTTTTAAGAATCTCTGAGATTTTCTTCCTAACCCCAGTCCAATAACAAGAGCAATTCTTCAATCTCCTGTTGTTGAGACATTATCCATGACTTCACAATGTCATATTATCAGAACACATAAACATCAGCATACCACTGCCCTCTTCTGACTTCTGATCTTCAGATTAAGTCCAACATTACAGATACAGAGTCTCCCTTCAATGTATATTGTAATTGGAAAAGTGCAACACTCAGTGACTTCCCTTGTTAAGGCCAATCAAAACAGTGGCGTGGAAACCAGTAGCACTAGCTCTGAGGTGATAACTTCAAGCACCCTGAACTAGTCTTAGAATAGTAAGGACATCTCTGATTCATGCCCTTGCGCTTCCACACTTATCATGACTCTCATGTAGCCATAGTCTGAAACCAACCTCCAACCTTCTTAGTGTGCTTACAAGCTTTACTAAGATTTAGACTTTCTAGAAGGATTATCCTTTGATCATGTCATCCTTCTGTATAATATATTTACTAGTAGTTGCTAATACTAGTAAATTCTTCAGACCACAACAGTAGTTATGCGTTGTTAAGCATACTACTTTTAAACACAAGTAGAATCTACTTATTCCAATAAAACTGCCACACTAGAATATTAAGATTCACAGTTCCAAGTCTCTGCCACGGACTTCTAACAATAAATCATGTTACAGCATGAACCTATCTGCTTGGATTCTGAAGTTAACATCCAGGGGATTGATGCCCTTTTATATTCCCCATAAGAAAGGTATGATTACTCACCAGAATATTCTTAGAGAGAAATAAACTCTCTACCAAGTTCTGAGAAATAGGTTCAGAATACAGCCTTGCATACATATTAGACAAACAATTAGTCTCCCATCGAAGTGCATATATATATCTTTATGCAAGATCCTAATGAATACTTAGTCTCCCGTCAAAGTATTCATTATTAGTTAGATTATGTCATCTTCTCAAGGTAGGATCATTATTCTAACAATCTTCTGTTCCATGCATGAAGAACCACAACAACCACATAACCATGCAGCAACTAGCATGGATCACCTTCACCTTGTCTGCTGACCCTTGAACAATACAAAGGAGTTAATTGTACCATACTCCTGTAGACAAGAGCAAACCAAGTTGTTCACATAAATGAACTTCAAGTAAGAAGAGGATCTTCTCAGGAACCCATGATCTTTTGAAGATAACTCCTCCTTGCTACATACAACTAACAAGTTCATCCTAGGTGATGGGGATGACTTGTCAAAGTGCAGATATCCACCATTTGACTTTGGTCCAGGATGTCAAGACATTTTGTATGACATGTCTTCCAAGATCTTCAGGTTAAGGACTCCCCCTGAAACTCAACTCAGATCTTTGTAGAGAATTAAGTGAATTCTCCTTCACATGTTGCAGTTTATGTGATTGGTAGACATAACCTGTTCTATTCCTATCTTCCTTGGAAATCACTAAGATCATGAGAAATAAACTCAAGCATCTTATAGAACAAGGTAGGATGAACTCCCTTTCACATCAGCTTGATCATACTACTCCCTCTGAACAAACTGTTATCCAACTTCCCTCTTTATGGATACAATGTAGAGCTCTTTACTTTAGACACATAGTAAATACTCTTTATTTGGAATTTGCCACAGGTTCTAAATTAAGAGTCTTTGGTTTGCTTGCTGTACAAGTTTCAGGTTGCCACATTCTGTAACTTGTACTAGAAGAAACTTCATTATCAATCTGGGACTTATCCGTCTTTCCTCAACAACTGATGTCTTCAACAGTTGTGATGTTGTACATTCTTTATCATCACAAGCTTTAGATTTAACACATAAAGATTCTGCTTCCATCATTTATTCAATTAGAATTATCTAATCACACTAGACTGATTACTTCTTCATGCTTGCTAAGCATATTTACTTGGCTGAAGACACAGAAATGATTTCCATCATCCACAGCTTTAAAGTCCTTTTAAGTGCATTTAGCTCAGCACATATACTCCCTTAAACTCACAACTGGAGTAGATGACCTGTTGATCGTGTCCTGATCAATTATTTCAAAACAGATGTCTCCTCTTCCAGATCAGGAGTAGGTTCCAAACATATGTACTCACATTACATGTGTTTAGCACCCATAACATCTGTTCTTCAACTGGCAGTTGCATGATGTTCTAACATCCTTAAGAACATTAGTTGCATCTTCTTGGAACACATCATCCTTGATAATCTTCAAGGTCTTCAAGTGGCTTGCAGACGCATATGAGAATCATTGATCAATCAACAACAAAAATAATAGCTCTAGAGTTCTTCTTTCACTTTTAGGGGTTGTATCAGAAGCTATGCAGCGGAATAGCAGTACTTCACCAGAACTTACACAGTGCTTACTCCATATAGTAAGCATGACACATAAGGATTGAAAATAAATCAATCCCACAAGTTGTTTGCTTCTTCACCGAACAACTTTCTAAACCCAACTCTACAGCCCTGTTAAAAGAAGGCTTTATAAACACATGTGATGCCTTATCAATATCTTCACTCCCGCATGAAGATTTTGATAATATTCTTCTCTGTGCTGAATACAGGTTGAACAATGCACTCCAAAATCTTTACTCCCGCATGAGGTCTTTGAATTTGTTCAAACACTTTCATCATAGCTAATCTAGTTTCTCCCAAATTGGTCCATCCTCCACTCCTAGGGACCAAACAATATGAACACTACTGGTTCAAACAATATTCTACCTTGTACACAATCGGAAAGTATCCCCCATGGATCTCATCCAGAGTCAGACAAGATGCCTGCTCTGATACCAATTGAAATTCCGGGAATGTCACAGACTCAGAATGTCTAATGGAATGTTAAGACCTCTGATCTGACATTAAGCGCTGTACATTTGATATCTGTTCTACAACAGTCACTGGACTAACATACCAGAGCCAGCAACACGCAGGTTCTGATTTACTGAAGTTCAGAACAGTTAAGGTTAATCTTATACATTGATGTTACGAGGAATGCTGTGACATCAAAGTAAATAACCAATACAGAAAGTAAATAACACACAGAATTGTTCACCCAGTTCGGTTCAACCAACCTACATCTGGGGGCTTCCAAGCCAGGGATAAAGTTCACTATTAGTAGTATCAATTCAAAGACCCTACATCCAACATACCCGTTGACAGCCTTCTCACTTAATCACTACCCAATGACCCTTTTACCTAAGATCCAATCCTAGATATGAGACCCCTCTCACTCCCCCTCAATCACCGCAGTGATAACTTTCTACAGTACATAAACTGTTCAGAAGATACACTTCCATTACACATCTTGATCATGCTTAAAAGATTCAATCAAGTACAATGCATACATCCTTTAACCTACAGGTTTCAAGGAGTATGGTGACCATCCCACAGCCCGGGTGGTTCACAACTAGCCCTAAATGATTACATCTTGTCAATCCGCAAATCCCAAATTAGGTTACAATACTTCTATTTATAACACCTTTTTACCCCACTGGATTTGGGCCTTCATATGACAGCAATGCAGCTTTAACGACCTGCATAAAATAAGCAGAAAACTTCTGCTACAAGTTAGGTCTTCAATCGAGCTTTTCTCCTTATCCTTAGCTTCTGATTGAATCTTCTAGGGCTCCACGTATGCCTTCAATTTTCGCTACTTGTTATGCATTCTATTTGGCCGAATATTCTGCATAACTTTAGGAACAGAACTGCATCAGTCTTGACAGTTCAGTAGTTTGATGTCTGGTATGATGTTATGACATCTCTTGAGACATGTTGTTCCAGATGTTGATCAACATGTTTAGGCATTTACAATAGAATTTTCAGGCTGTTCCTATTGTACATTACATTACATTATTGTTGTTGCTATTTGTTTTACAAGAGATGAGCCAATCCCAAACGAAGGCACTTACACTTAGTCCTAAGGTACACCTCACTTTAAAATTGTCCCCAGCAGAGTCGCCAATTCTGTGATCGGTGGATCTGGAACTGACTGTTTAACGCTGGTTCGCGAAATGTCGCGGAAGCAAGAGTCGCCACCGTCTTTTATTTTCTCCAAATGGAAAGGACAAAAGCACAGAAAAATTCCTTATAGAGATTGCTCTCGGTTCGGGAGGTAGATTTATAGAAAGGGAAGGTGTTAGCACCCTTTCTATCCATGGTTATCCATGGGCTCTTAGATACTTGCTCATTTGTGTTTTCAAAAGTGGTTTGTTTGCTTTTCAACTGTGGGTTTTAAAAAGTTTCTTTGAAAATTCCCCGTTCAACTCTTGTATCGGTCCTCAAGAGTGTTTGAAAAATGCTTTCGAAAGCTTTTTGAAAAGGTGTCGGTGTGAAAAGTATTTTTGATTTGTTTTGAAATTAAGAGAAAGTATCTAGAGTCGTCTACCTACCCTAAGGAATTCGTCTGTGTAGATGTCCTTTAAAGTAGTGCCATCCCACCATTGAGAGGTAGGTAGCACCACCGTTGGAGGTGTTCGGGTCAATTCGAGGTTCGGGACATGGTGATCACCAGAGCAATGGGAAGACACCTTAGAAGCTACCCTCATGCCAGGTTCCCGGATCATGAGGACTTACTAAGACATCCTCTACTCAACGATCACCTTTCGAGGCAAGGCAACAGTGAGGCGTACCCTAGGGGTGGTGTGTGGATTTGTGTGTCGTTTTCAGATATTTTTGTCTTTTGTCATGTTATTGGTGATCTATCGTTTGTTTTTATTTATTGTCATTCATTCTTTCATGCCTTGATTAACAGTTAAAAGTGCGAGAAGTAAAAGATTCTAAGCTATTACAAAAGGCGCGGGTCCACATCGCCAAAATTTCTTGAACCCGATTTGACAGAAAGATAAAGAATTAAAAGTGCGACAAATAATTTACAAGGCCTTGGGAGAGATACATAAATATTAAACGAAAAAAGAAATAAACACGCGAATTAAATAAGAATTAAAACGAGGGCGTTGGACCCCTTTTGCAAAATTAAATTAAATGATGGAATTAATTAATAAAAAAAAGAAAAGGAATTGTTTTTGGTATTTTTGGTTTTAATGAAAAAAAGAATTAATTAAAATAAAATGCTAACCCTAATTCTAATTGTTTTTAATTTATTAAGAAAAGATTAAATTTTAACCTAGAATTAAACCTAATTATTTTACATGCAATTTAATTATAAAAATAGATATTTAACTATTGTGAAAGAAAATAAAAAGATATAAAAAATTAATTAAACCCTAATTCTACTATTTTTTAGATTTTTATTATGAAAATATTATAATTAACCCTAATTTAATAACTAAATGAATTAATGCAGTTTATTTATGAAAATACTAAAATAAAATATTTATTATTTTTTCCTCTTTTCTGATTTTTTATGGTATTTTGTGTTTTTATGAAAAATATTAAATTAATTAAAAACAATAATTAAAAAAAAGTAAAAAAAATAAAGAAAAATAAAGAATAATAAAAAAGGTTTGCAAACCTAGGGGGGTTGCTGTCCCCAAAGTGGAGGTATAGCCCAGCAATTTGAGGCCCACTTATTCATGGCCTGATTGACTTTCATTGGCCAGCGTATGGGGTGTTGACTCAGGTCCACCGTGTTCTTTAGATCTGAGCCCTTGATGGAATGCTCTGGGACGCGTGGACAGTTTGATTTTGTGGGTGCATGGTGGACACCACTACTGAAATTGCATATGAATATTAATTGAAAAAATATATGGAAAGGGGGTGAGGACCTGGGGCTCGAACCCAGGTCCTGAACGTTACCAGTGCCACGCTTCACCACTGAGCCATCAAACGCGCTTTGTATATTAAATAACGCACAAATAACATAAGCAATAATATGGATTAATGGAATTCTGGCGCGAATTTTTGAACAAACCAATCAGCGCTTGCCACTACATCGTCTTCTTCATTGTTTTATTCTTCCTCAAAAAATAGAAAACGATTAACGGGGGTTTTGAACCCCCTCAAAATAAACCATATTCCATAATAGCGATTAAACCCTCTTGGTATATAAATTAAGCGCGAGCATGCCATTCTTTTTGTCTAAGCGAGCTGAACATGGTCATGGCATTGAGGTCTCTTGATTTTACAGTATCAAGAAACCCCTAATTGGGATTTCAAGAAAACCTAGCCTGCATCAATGGTAGAATCTTGTATATCGCATAAAAACGCAATTAATTTATATGGTTAGCTTCAGAATACAATACTCAATATGAATACACAAATAAAATGCCATGAAACTGTCTCAAAGTTAAAACACGAGTACGCATTTTTATGAGAAAAAATTCGATTCTGTACAATGATTTAGGGCGTTAGAGTTGGTGTTTTCGATTGGGAATCCTTCCTTGAAGCTTCAGGAAGGTGATGGCACAAGTCTTTTGCCTTGAATCGTCCTCCAACCTTGTTTTCAGATTTGGAATTTTTGCCAAAAAATTTGAGTTTGATAATGGAGTTTTATGCGCAGCTTTTGGTCCCTGAGGCATTAGGTCTTGCTTGTGTATGTATAGGAGTGAATTAGGTCAAAGAAATCAAACAAAAAGCTTGGCATTCATGACTTGCAAGATTTGATTTTCAAAGATCTTTTTCAATATTTTTTCATGCTATTTTGACCCTAATCATATCCAATCAATTCAATTCCTTCCATATCTGATCATGCACGAATTATTGAGTATATATCATGCACAAAAAGATTGAAAAACTTAGGTTAAGTATTTTTCATGTATTTAATTGATTTAAATGAATTATTATTAATAAAAATTCAAATAAATAAATAAAAAATGAAGAAAAACTTCCTTTTGGGCCAAGTGGTCGTGCACATGCCTTGGATGATGAATTGTGGAAGAAAAATAGGCCCATTAGCAATTTTAGGTCATTTGAATCAATGTTGACTTTTCAAAATATCCAAAAATTTCCCAACTTCCACAAGGCATAACTTGCTCAATTTTTAAGCTTTGCTCATGTTCTTGGACATTTTGGAAATGTCTTTGAGTCCTCTAACCAATGACTTTGGTCCCATGTCATTTTGATTTACCAATCTCAAGTTATGGCCTTTGACTTAAAGTCCCTTTTTGTTGACTTTTGAAAATGACCTATAATGTTGAAATTGATAACTTTTTGTGAGAGCATTTCTTGGACTTGAAGTATGCAGAGGATTTGTAGGAAATGCCTTTCTCTTCAAAATGAGCTTTGGATGGAATTTTTCTGATAATCCATGTGAAAGTTATGCCCTGGTCAATTTACAGTTGACTTTTTCAGCTGTCCAAATAAGGAAACTTTTGCATCTTGATGATTTTTGAGCCAAGCTTTGAGAATCATGATCAAGCATTGATCAAATGATGTTTGTGGCTTCAAAATGAGATGTTGACCAAAAATTTGAACTTTTGACTGTCAAATGACCATTTTGCCCCTACAGTTGACTGTAGTGCAATTAGGGTTTTTGACTGTGCAATTTTGTGCTGAAAGTCTTGAAACTTGATATGAGGATGCTTGACCATATTTATAGGCATGTGGGACTTGATTGGACCCTTGGAAATTTCATTTTCTTGATCAGAACCAAAACCCTAATTTTGACTGCTCAGGAGGCTCTTGAACTGTGCAACCCTTGGGGAATTTTGAAGCTTGATTTGGCAATTTCTTGAAGAATATGGGAGGGCAAATTTTGGGGTACAACAGTTTCCCCTGTTCAATCTTCTTAGACCTGAGGATGCAGATTGGCTGACGTGCCTTTCGTAATCCGAAGGTGAAAGATGATTGAACACTAGAGTGCCCAGAAATTTGCGCTCACATAGTAGTAGTGATGGTGGGAATGGGCTTATAGATGCCATTTAGAGATTGATGAATATGATGATAGGCTTATAGATGCCATCTGGATGTTGATCGCGTAAGAGATTCCTTAGCGAGAACTTGCGTAACTGCAAAAGAAAAATGAGTACCTGACATGTTGCAGGAGCTGGTCTTCAGATGCTTTGTGTAGATATGTCCTGACTGGTTACAGGAATCGGATCTTCGAATTCTTCAGACGTGCCCTGGCGAGATACAGGAATCGAGTCTGGTAATGTTAGTCTTCAACGGATACACCCTGGCAAGATTCAGGTATCGGATCCTCGAACTCCTTCAGACACACCCAGGCAAGATACAGGAATCGGATCTGGTAATGCTAGTCTTCAACGGATACACCCTGGCAAGATTCAGGTATCGGATCCTCGAACTCTTCAGACACACCCTGGCAAGATACAGGAATCAGATCTAGTAATGCTAGTCTTCAACGGATACACCCTGACAAGATTCAGGTATCGGATTCTCGAACTCTTCAGACACACCCTGGCAAGATACAGGAATCGGATCTGGTAATGTTAGTCTTCAACGGATACACCCTGGCAAGATTCAGGCATCGGATCCTCGAACTCTTCAGACACACCCTGGCAAGATACAGGAATCGGATCTGGTATTGCTAGTCTTCAACGGATACACCCTGGCAAGATTCAGGTATCGGATCCTCGAACTCTTCAGACACACCCTGGCAAGATACAGGAATCGGATCTGGTAATGTTAGTCTTCAACGGATACACCCTGGAAATATTCAGGCATCGGATCCTCGAACTCTTCAGACACACCCTGGCAAGATACAGGAATCGGATCTGGTATTGCTAGTCTTCAACGGATACACCCTGACAAGATTCAAGTATCGGATCCTCGAACTCTTCAGACACACTCTGGCAAGATACAGGAATCGGATCTGGAATTCAGAAAGGTTGGTGAGTTGTCTCTACTGACAGGTTATTTCCATGGACGGGTGGTCTTTATCGATGGGTGTCTATAACGACGAGTGTCTATAACGATGAGTGTTTATAACAACAAGTGTCTATAACGACAAGTGTCTATAACGACGAGTGTCTATGACGACGGGTGTCTATAACGACGGGTGTCTATAACGACGAGTGTTTATAACAAGTGTCTATAACGACGGGTGTCTATAACCCAAATACCTCTTCTCCCTATTATCATTCAAATGCAAAATGTGTATACCATTCGGACAGTGTAGGGCATGACACCAACAACTGTTGGGCCCTTAAAAACAAGATCCAAGATTTGATAGATGCCAAGGAGGTAGAGTTTGATTCCCCTGAAAAACCTAATGTGATATCCGCTCCTATGGCAAAACATGGTCATAATATCCATGCAATTGTGGAAGATCTTCATGTTACCGCTGTTGATGAATTAATTACTCAGTTGCCAATGATTAAAATGAATCTGTTGAAAGCCGGGATTTTCCCGGGATGTGAAAAAGATTGTTACTTTTGTTCAACCTTGCAATCCGACTGCCCGCTGTTGAAATCAGGCATCCAACGCCTGATGGATACTCAAGAGATCCTCTTTCAGAAAACTCTTGTTGCTACTATCACTCATGTTACTCCTGTTACCTTTGTTACTCCAATCAATGACATTGCTATAATCACCATTTCCGACAATCTTTCCAAGACCTGCAAAAGGCCTGTTAAGATTACGCCTGATCCAAAGTTTATACCGCTGAAGATTACCATGCCGGGGCCTATCCCATATAAGTCCAACAAGACGATACCATGGAATTATGGAGGAGAGATCTTCTACCATGGTGTCAAGCAGATCGAATCAGTCAAAGAGAATTCTGATGAAGAAACTCCTGATGTAGGGAATATTGCGGGGACAAGTAAGATCACTCGTAGCGGACAAATCTTCTCTCCGGAGATTGCTCCTTCACGGGCAGTCTTCGGACCCTCAAGTACTCCTGTGCCTACCAGGATATCTGTGCAAAGTCCAGTGATTGAAGAAATTGTTGCTCCCGAAGATGTACCCTCTGCTGTTACTGCTGATAAAGGTAAGGGGATCCAAGAGGCGCCTGTCAGGACGAAGGCTCAAACTTTGATTATCCCCGAGACCACCCAAAAGGAGATGGAGGAGATTTTAAAGATAACTAAGAAGAGCGACTATGATGTCGTAGAGCATCTGGGGCAAACCCCTTCAAAAATCTCTATGCTGGCTCTATTGCTCTGTTCCGAGGCTCATGCCAAAGCCTTGATCAAATTTCTGAAGACGGCACACGTGCCTCAAGAAACTTTTGCGGATCAGTTTCAAGAGTGCGTGGCTAGCCTTACAACCGATAATGGTCTTGGTTTCTATGATGCCGATTTGACGTCTAAGGGAAGAAAGCATAATGATGCGCTGCATGTCTCGGTAGAGTGCAGAGGAACTACACTTGCTCATGTTTTGGTTGATACCGGCTCATCTTTAAACGTTCTACCAAAGAAAGCATTGGACATATTGGACTGTGAGGGTTTGACCCTAAAGCCCAGTAATATCATTGTTAGAGCCTTCGACGATTCTAAGCGGATGGTTCACGGAGAAGTGGACATTCCAATTAAGGTGGGAGCGGAAATTTTCAACTCTACTTTTTATGTGATGGACATCCGTCCTTCATATTCATGCTTGTTGGGAAGGCCATGGATCCACAATGTTGGGGCAGTCACTTCTTCTCTACACCAGATGCTCAAGTACCCAGTCCAGGGTAAAATCATAACAGTTCATGGTGAGGAGGAGTATATGATAAGTCACCTTAACTCTTTCCGCTACGTGGAGTTAGATGGCGAATTCATAGAAACACCTTTCCAACACTTTGAAGAGGTTTGTCCTGAAGTTGAGGTAGCCAAGACAATGACTGATGTGCCCATCATTACCAAGTCTGTGTCCCGGATGTCATCCCTTAAAGATGCGGAGGCTGTAATCAAGGAAGGGGGAAGTACAGTGTGGGGTCAACTGCAAGATTTTCCTCACAAGACAGACAAGTTCGGATTGGGTTTCACTGCTGCTAGCCAGAAAGCTGTGCGTCACTCCCGGGCTGGAGGACCACCCTTAAAAATCACTCACCATGGAGTTCATGCTTTAGAAGATGATGATGAAGAAGGCAACTTTGAAGATTGGATCTTTCCAACCATTGAAGGGGGACTGAACAACTGGGAGGCGAAAGACTTCGTTCCCATTACTTTCATCAATCAGTAATTTATCTTTTGAAAATTTCCTGTTTGGTCTGTAATAATTATTAAACAATTTGTACACTCTTTTCGCCTTATGCCTTACCCGGGGCATATAGGTCCATTTGTAAGGGTTTTGATTCTTCATTTTCATATGCCATTTTTAATGAATCATGGACGTTTTCATCTATAAACTTTTGTGTTCATTTTCTTTCCTTTTACATTTCATTTTGTTTAAGGATGGCTATCCCTTACACACACCCACACTCACAAAATGCAGGTACCCATCCACTCCAGATTTCATGGGTGACTATTCTGCTTTGGCCTTCAATGACTCTGAAGATTTGGTCAATCATGCCGAGTACGAAGGTGATGAAGACTGTGAAGTGCCTGGAGAGTTAGCTAGACTATTGCAACAAGAAGAAAGGGCTATTCTGCCCCATGAAGAGTTGTTAGAGACTATCAATTTGGGAACAGAGGAAGACAAAAAAGAGGTTAAAGTGGGTGCCAACCTGGAGCCAAATGTCAAAAAGCGCTTAGTTCAGTTGTTGAATGAATATGTTGAGATCTTTGCCTGGTCCTATGAAGACATGCCAGGACTGGATACAAATATTGTGGTTCACCGTCTCCCTACAAGAGAAGACTGTCCACCAATCAAACAGAAAGTCCGCCGAATGAGGCCCGACATGTCCGAAAAGATCAAAGCTGAGGTGATGAAGCAGTTCAATGTCGGCTTTCTGGCTGTTACTTCCTATCCACAATGGGTCGCTAACATTGTGCCCGTGCCTAAGAAGGACGACAAAGTCAGAATGTGTGTGGACTACAGAGACCTAAACAGGGCTAGCCCTAAAGTTGATTTTCCACTACCACACATTGACATCTTGGTTGACAACACATCTCAACATAAGGTATTCTCTTTCATGGACGTATTTTCAGGGTACAACCAAATCAAAATGGCCCCCGAAGACATGGAAAAGACTACTTTTGTCACGTAGTGGGGTACCTTCTGCTATAAAGTGATGCCATTCGGACTGAAGAATGCCGGGGCAACCTATCAACGAGCCATGGTAGCTTTGTTTCATGACATGATGCATCATGAGATTGAAGTCTACGTAGATGACATGATATCCCGTTCACAGACAGAAGAAGAACACCTCGACCATCTGCAAAAGCTGTTTGTCATATTGAAAGAGTATAAGCTCAGACTGAACCCTAGCAAGTGCACTTTCGGAGTCAGGTCCGGTAAACTCTTGGGATTTATCGTCAGTAACAAAGGCATCGAAGTTGATCCTGCCTAAGTCAAAGATATACAAGAAATGCCTGCCTCCCGCACTGAAAAGGAGGTTAGAGGTTTCTTGGGACGCTTAAACTACATTGCAAGGTTCATCTCTCACCTAACATCTACCTGTGAGCCAATTTTCAAGTTGTTGAAGAAATATCAGGTGGTTGAATGGAACAATGATTGTCAAGTTGCTTTTGATAAAATTAAGGAGTATTTGCTGGAACCTCCTATCTTGACGCCACCCGTCGAAGGAAGGCCTTTAATCATGTATCTGACTGTTTTGGATAATTCAATGGGGTGCATACTGGGCCAACATGACGAGTCTGGCCAAAAAGAGCATGCCATTTATTACCTTAGCAAAAAGTTTACCGACTATGAGACTCGCTACTCACTGCTCAAGAAAACTTGTTGCACTTTGGTATGGGCTGCTCGCCGGCTAAGGCAGTATATGTTGACACATACCACTTTGCTGATTTCCAAAATGGATCCGATCAAGTACATCTTCGAGAAGCCTGCTTTATCCGGAAGAATCGCTAGATGGCAGATGATCCTGACTGAGTATGATATCCAGTACACAACCCAAAAATCTATAAAGGGGAGTGTACTAGCTGACCATCTAGCTCATCAAGCCGTCGAAGATTACCAATCTATGAGGTTTGACTTCCCTGACGAGGATATTATGACTTTGGACAACATTAAAGATAACGGACCGTATGACGGACCTGAACAAGGATCCCGATGGACCCTGTACTTTGATGGTGCTTCAAATGCACTTGGCAACGGTATCAGTGCGATACTTATCTCTCCAGAAGGTTGCCATACACCTTTCACTGCTAGACTCTGCTTCAGCTGCACCAACAACATGGCCGAGTATGAAGCTTGTATCTTTGGTCTCAAGGCCGCTATTGACTTGGGAATCAAATCTTTGATTGTATTTAGGGACTCAACTTTGGTTATTAGTCAAATCAAAGGAGAGTGGGATACTAAACACCCTAACCTCATCCCTTACAAAGAACATGTCCTGACATTGTTACCTCATTTCGAGCAGATTACCTTCGAACACTTCCCGCGAGAAGATAATCAGTTAGCGGATGCGTTAGCTACAATGTCATCCATGTTTAAACTTAACTGGGATAATGAGGCACCTCAAATCACCATTGAACGAATGGACGAGCCAACACATTGTCACGAGATTAATACCGAAGAAGTAGTGGACCGACCTTGGTTTCATGACGTCAAAAGGTATCTCGAAGCACAAGAGTACCCTGAAGGAGCTTCAGTCAACGATAAAAAGTTCTTAAGGAGATTCGCAACCAAGTTCTTTCTGAGCAATGGTATCCTATACAAGCGCAATCTTGATTGTGTCCTACTCCGTTGTATGGACAAGGTTGAAGCTGAGCAGATCATGGCTGAACTACATAATGACACCTTTGGCACCCACTCGAGCGATCATACAATGACTAAGAAGATTCTAAGGGCAGGCTACTACTGGTCTACCATGGAAGCTGATTGTCATCAACACTCCCGTTCTTGTCACAAATGCCAAATCTATGCTGACAAGGTACATATTCCTTCAGTTCCTCTCAATGTCTTAACAGCTCCTTGGCCATTCGCGATGTGGGAAATCGACATGATTAGAGAGATCAAGCCTACAACATCCAATGGACACCGTTTCATCCTGGTGGCCATTGATTACTTTACCAAGTGGGTCGAAGCAGCTTCCTTCGCCTCCGTTACAAAGAATGTGGTTGCCCGTTTCATCAAGCAGAACCTCATATGCCGGTATGGTATCCCCGACAGGATCATCACGGACAACAGTACAAATTTGAACAATACTATGATCACCGCTCTGTGCGAGCAGTTCAAGATTCAACATCATAATTCATCTCCCTATCGGCCAAAGATGAACGGTGCTGTTGAAGCTGCGAACAAAAATATCAAGAAGATCATTCAAAAGATGACAGTCACTTACAAGGACTGGCATGAGATGTTACCGTTTGCTCTGCACGGGTACCGTACCACGGCACGCACTTCAACTAGGGCAACACCCTTTTCTTTGGTATACGGCATGGAGGCTGTTTTACCTATCGAGGTTCAAATTCCCTCCTTAAGAATCATGAAAGATGCTAGTTTAAGTGAAGACAATTGGATTCAAACCCGACTTGATCAACTTAACTTGATTGACGAAAAGCGACTTACTGCTGTTTGCCATGGTCAGGCGTATCAAAAATGTATGATCAAGGCCTTCAACAAGAAAGTCAAGAGACAAGTATATCAGGTCGGGGATCTTGTAATCAAGCGAATCATCTTGCCGCAAAGTGATCCCATGGGAAAATGGACTCCTACTTACGAAGGACTGTTTGTGATCAAGAACGTCTTTTTTGGTGGGGCAATGATTCTGACCACCATGGACGGCGACGACTTGCCGCACCCTGCGAACGCAGACATAGTCAAAAGATACTATGCATAAAATGACCCGACAAGTTGAAAACCCGAAAGGGTGACTTGGGCAAAAATGGGCATCCCGGTGAATCGAAAACCCGAAAGGGCAGTTCAGGCAAAAGTTAGGGATAAATAAAAAAAATCTGTACACCCGGTGGATCGAAAACCCGAAAGGGCGATCCAGGCAAAAGTTAGGGAATTAAAGCGTAGGACTATGTCTCGTCGGATCACTTTAAGGACAATCTCTTCACGGAGAAGCTCCAAGCTTCTGATCAATCCAATCATCTGCGGACGAAGTAACGAATGGACAGATACTCAGAGTTGTGAAGACTATAGCAGAATGGGAACCCCATGGAATTGTTACACATAACCATCTTTCTTTGTATAAATTTTTTCTCAATTTTACGACAACATTCTCTTACTAGGGTGTTTGTCTCCTTTGTACAAAATACTCACGCAAAGTTAATATAAAGATACTTCAAAGTGCAGAAATTGGCTTGTTCTTTCTTTTTTACACTTATGTTTTATTTGAAAACGTCCAATGATTTATTAAATGAGCATATGCATTTGAATATAATCACTGCTTACAAATAAGACGGAATGAGAAAGGATAATTACTGATAGGTTGAAAGTATAGGAAGACATCTTTATGCTATTCCGGAAGAAATCCCCTACAGTGTGTCATTCAGATCCTCAACAGAGCTAAAACCTTAAAATACACATCCCTAGCGGAATTAAGATTCAAAATTCCCATCAAAGTTAAGTTTTTAAACTCCCGATCCCCAGCGAAGCCAGAATACTTTAAACTACAGATCCCCAACGAAGATAAAGCTTCCTTCCTCAAAGGAATCCAAAACTACAAATCTTAAACCCCGGTGGAATATTATCCAACATCCTCCGATTCCCCAGTAGATTGGCATACAACCCAAGCTTTTGAAAAATTCTCCAACAGGATAAACATTCTCTCCACAGAGTTACTTCCCAACAGAACGGAGATTCTTGTTCTCATTTCTCCAGTTGAAGCCTCCCAGGTTTTAATTCCCCAGTAAAGATCGTCGGAGTTGTCCTTATTTCCCCGGGAAAGTCATAAAGGATTCTCAATTCCCCACAAGTCACCAAGGATTTTAAATCCTCAACAGTAGTCCAAAGGACATTTTCAGTCTCAATAATCAAAGGTTTTGAATCTCCAGCAGCAGTCAAGGGTTTATTTTCCCCAGCAACAGTCAAAGATTTCATTATCTCCAGTTATCAAGGATTTATTTTCCTCAGCAAGACAACCAATCAGCTTACATACGCATACATTACATTCATATATCATAAACATTGATAGAACACACTTTATTGCATCATACATATCATGCAACATAATTTTGTGTTTTGGCTAACATTTTACCCTTTTCAGGATAATATTAAAATTTATCTTTAACAAATATTCAAAGCAATCAGATATAGACTAGATACGCTCCAGACACGGAAGCCATTCTATTTCTCATTCAGATTCAACTATCAACCTCAGTTTCAGATACACTCCAGACACGAAAGTCATTCTGTCACTTGTCCAGATCCCAGTTACAGTACAGATACACTCCAGACACGGAAGTCATTCTGCTACTCATACATGTCTCAACTTCAGATACAGTCCAGATACGCACCAGACACGGTTGCCATTCTGTCACTCATTCGGAATTTATCCCCAGCCCAAAGATGCTCCATACACGGATGTTTTTCTATCGCCCATTCAGAATTCAGATACAATACAAATACACTCCAAACACGGCAGTCATTCTGATATTCATTCAAGAATCAAATACAATTACATCTCGGATACGCTCCAGACACGGACGTCATTCCTTTTCTCATACGAATCCAATCTCCAGATACAACTCAGATACGTCCCAAATACGGATACCAATCTGATGTTCATTCTCCTGATATTCAACCAACATTTTTGATGGCATCTCTAAGCCCATATCCAGCAATATTCTATCATCTCCAAATGGCATCTTTAAGCCCATTCCCTCAACTTACAGTTTGACGAGTGCAAATTTACGGGCACTCTAGTGTCCAATCCTCTTTTACCTTCGAGTCACGAAAGACAAACTCGCCAATCTAAATCTTAAAGTTCAAGAAGATTGAACAGGGGAAGCTGTTGTACCCCAAAATTTGCCCTCTCATTTTATCAATATTTCCCCTCACAAGGCTCTTTGAACTCCAGACAGGATTAGGGTTTTGCACTGCCCAAGACATCTCCTTGCACTGATGACCTAAATTAGGGTTTGAGTTTTCACAAGGATTTTTTGACCTCCAATTCTCAAAGTGACTTTCATACTTCATGTTGGATTCATAAGTTTGTCCATACCAAGTTTCAAGCCTTGAATCAAATTTTTGCCCAGTCAATTGGACAGTTGACCTAGAAATCAGTTGTATTGGGGAAAAAGTCAAATGTGGCCAATTTACAGTCAAACCTCATAATTTTTGACCCACATCAACATTATAAACTCATATGAACCATTTGATCAAGTTTGGACCACAACTCCACAAGAAATTTGATCAGATCACCAAAAGGGCAAAATGGTCATTTTTAGGGTTTTGACTGTACAAAGGCAATTTCTGATTTTTTTGACCTAGCCAATGGAAAATTGGGCTCAACCATAGACTCAAGGACTCAATGGCATCATCTTGACCCATTCAACAAGTTCAAAAGATCTCAATTGCATTGGATTGACAGATGAAGTTTTCAGTCAACTGATCAAAATTTGACTATACACTGAAAAGTCAAACTTTGACTTTTTGGTCAAAATCAAGTGCCAAGGGTCATTTTTCATCAAGATGTGTCAAAAAATGAAACTTGTTCATCAAGAAACCCATTTTTGCAAATTAGGGTTTAAAGTTGAAAAATTTCATAACTTAGAATTTTTCTAAGTTATGAAATTTTCTTAATTTTTCCTAACTTTGCCCAACATTTTCACCATGATGAATTTGGATTCAAACAAAACTCCCAACATGAAAGTAGTCCTCCACAAAATATACAACTTTGATTCACAAAGTTTTCTCAAAAGAAGCTTGGATCTCAAGTTATTATTTTTGGAACAAGGGTCCCTAAAACTTTTAACTTAGTGAAATTTTGCCCTAGTTTAGGCAGGATTTTGACCTATCTTCATGGCCATTTTTCACATAGTTCCACTTGGAATATCAAGTTGCATTTCAAAGATGGATTGTAGATCATGTTGCAAGATTTCTAAAATGTCCAAGAACTCTCCAAACACATTTGTGGTTAGAGAGAATCGAAGGCTTGAAGTTGGAAAAAACTCACTTTTCATCCATGGCATATTCATGTTCATACAAGTTGCAATTTCAAGTCAGCTTGTTTTGCACTAGATTACAGGCCTCTAAAACATCTCACACTCAATAATTTAATGCAAATCCATTGGTCTAAGGCATTGTTTTGGTCATTAGGGCATTGTACACAAGATTAATCCTTAAATGATAAAAGGTACATTACCATTTTTGCAAAAATGTGCTTTATGTCAAAATTGAATCCCTTGAGCATTGGTCCATATCTGATGCAGCAAATCAAATCCACAAGTTGGAGGGGCCAAGGGAAAATTGTGCAAGGTGGTGGATAGCCTGTACAGGCCTGCTACACATCATTTCCCAGTTTTGCTTCATATACAAGAAATATGCCAAATACATGAGAACTTGGACATCAACCAAAACCAACTGGTGCAAACTTTTGAAACATCTTTCTCACTTCCCTCTGAGCCAGAAACACGACCTCTTAAGCCCTCAAACCTCCCATATCCAGAAATCACCTTCCATTGGCAAAACAGGGCAGCATCTGCAACTTGACTTCCATAGCTCATTTGGCTCGTGCGTTTTGTCCCAAACTGGTTCAAACACCTTCCATTCAATCCATCCAAGCTACCCCAAACCTCAAACACCAACTGTAACTCCATTTTCAGGGTTTGCCATTTTCATTTTTAGCTTGTGCAGGTTGAGTTTTGTAGGCTGATTCAAGTACATTCAAGGCAAGCTAGACATTAGGGAAGGTCAAGTGAAGTTCAAGCAAGCTCCCAGATATCTCAGGCCTTGTTGAAAAGCTCCATATTGCCATACACGAAGCCAGCTGAAACATGTTTTTATCAACTTCCTATCTCTCTATTTAGGAACATTTAGACTTAGGTTTGTGAATAAGAAATGTAGTATTCATTGCCATGAAACTGTACATATGCTCAGTTTTCATTTTTATTAAGCATGCTAAGAGAATTTGATCCATGAACATCCTGAAAAAACTAGGTTAGATTTTAGGGCCATAGAAATTCTCTCTGGTCTTTGAGAGTTAGGACAAGTTGTTTATATGGTTGGATTCGTCTTGAAATGCTCTACAACTTTGATGTTATGTGTTTTTGCAATAGAGCTCGTATACATGATCTGGCAATTGTACAGGGCACGCACGTTTTTTGAAAGTCAGAGGTTGAAGATGAAGTGGTGGGCTGGGCTTGGCCTGAACTTATTTTTGCCACCCCCCATTTTCTGAATGCACCCCCTGGCCCAATTTCTTGATATTTTATATTTTTGCATTTTTATTTTCATTTCTGATTATATTTTATTATTCTCAAATATAAAAAATACTCAAAAAATATTTTTATAAATTTTCACATTTATTTTGCATTTTATTTTTATTTTTCTAACATAAAAAGCAATTTAATTACTTTTAGCTTATTTATTAAAAACTTGAAAATAATATATAAATTATACATTTATTCTTTATTTTTATTCACACTGAAAATATTATTCTAAATGTATTTTTATTTTTGTATATATTTAATTTATTGTACATATTTAATATAATTAATACATATATAAATATATACTTTTATTTTATTAGATACTTTAGAATAAAAAATATAAAAAAATTACACATTTATTTTTATTATTATTTATACTAAAAAATACTTTTTTCTAAATATATTTTATTTTTGTATATATTATTTTATTTTATTGTATATAAATAATTAATATATTTATTTTCTTAAAGAAAATTAGGGTTTTACCCTTAACCTAATAAAATTAATCTTTTGTTTATTTCTTTAAATATTTTTACATACTTGGAAAATAAACATAAACTTTTTGCATATTCATATGTTTGGTATATTTATTTATTTTGTTTATTTAAATATTGTCCATTTATTATCTATGCCATTATTCAATTTGGATGTAATAGTAAAACTAGGGCTTTTACTTATCAAAAACACCCCCATTCAAAGATTGTACCCCCATCCCCATAATCATGTTGTAATAGCTTAGACTTTTAATTCTCGCACTTTATGCTTTCAATTATGCCATGATTAGAGATTAGGGTTTGTATGCAAAAATCCAAAATCAACAAGTAGCTTGGCCTAATCAAAGACAAAAATGCATGAAAATCAAACACAATGCACACTTGCACCCTTAGGGTTACATCCACTTGTTGCCTTTAAAATGGGCCATGTTATGCATGTTGGGTACCTTGGCAAAACAAAAACAAAACAAAAGATCATAGTCCCTCGATGACGCTATCTTGGTTGCCTAAACAAAATGATCAAGTCCCTCAGAAAATTTGCCCAAAATACTTGACACCATTGCTATCATGGTCTATACGATGACCCGCGCCTGTCCCGTTTAACATCCTAATACAAGGTTGTTTACCAAATGTAATGGTAAAACAACACTGTCAAAAGGGTTAAAAACATATAGGAAATATCTTTGAATAAAAAAGGGTAGATAGCTCTTAGTTACTTGATCAAAACTTGCAAAACATCCTTGCTATTTTCAAACACACTTCACAACACAATTCAAAACATTTCCCAAATCAAACTTTCAAACATTGAAATATCTTTTCAAAAGACAAAAATAACTTTGTATACATTCAAACAAGAATCATTACAAAGGTTGCCACAATGATGGCCTCTTTTCAAAACATCTTTCAAAACCACACACAAAGCACCATTTCAAACAATTGAAAAGCAAAAGCAAGTGATCTAAACAAGTAACTAAGAGCCCATGGATAACCATGGATGAAAAGGGTGCTTGCACCTTCCCTTTTCATAATCTACTCCCTGAACCCAAGAAAACATCTCAAAGGTCTTTCCTATGCTTTTTGACCTTTCCTTTGGATAAAATAAAAAGTCGGTGGCGACTCTTGCTAAATCGAAACATTTGCGAACACAAACGCAAAACCTCAAGTCAGTTCTCCCACCGTATCACAATATGCCTGGGTTGGATACTGATATTGTGGTTCACCTCTTGCCAACTAAAGAAGACTGTCCTCTGGTAAAGCAGAAAGTTCGCCGTATGCGCCCAGAGATGTCTGAGAAAATCAAAGCTGAGGTCATGAAACTGTTTGATGCCGGTTTTCTAGTAGTTACTTACCCGCAGTGGGTTACTAACGTGGTTTCGGTGCCAAAGAAAGATGGTAAGGTACAGATATGTGTGGACTATAGGGATCTGAATAGGGCAAGCTCCAAGGATGATTTACCACTCCCTCACATCGATGTTCTGGTCGACAACACCGTGCAGCATAAGATCTTCTCCTTTATGGACGGTTTTTCTGGTTACAATCAGATTAAGATGGCTCCTGAAGACATGGAGAAGAGAACCTTCGTTACACAGTGGGGTACCTTTTGCTACAAAGTCATGCTGTTCAGATTAAAGAATGCTGGGGTAACGTATCAGCGTGCCATGGTCACTTTGTTCCACGACCTGATTCACCATGAGATTGAGGTATACGTTGACGACATGATTGCAAGGTCTCAGACTGAAGAAGAACATCTCTACCATCTTCAGAAACTATTTGACAGGTTGAAGATGTACAAGCTGAGGTTAAACGCGAACAAGTGCACCTTTGGGGTGAGGTCTGGTAAGCTGTTGGGCTTCGTCATTAGTGATAAAGGTATTCGAGTGGATCCTGCAAAGGTGAAAGCTATACAGGAAATGCCAGCTCCCTGAACGGAAAAAGAAGTCAGAGGCTTTTTGGGACGTCTGAACTACATTGCCCGATTCATTTCACATCTGACTGCTACTTGTGAACCAATCTTTAAGCTGTTGAAGAAAGATCAAGTGGTAAGATGGAATGATGAATGTCAGGCCGCTTTCGAAAGGATCAAAGAGTATCTCCAAGAGCCACCTATTATGATGCCTCCAGTTGAAGGAAGACCTTTGATCTTATACTTGACAGTACTCGATAATTCAATGGGGTGCGTGCTGGGGCAGCATGACGAGTCTGGCCGAAAAGAGCATGCTATTTACTACCTTAGCAAAAAGTTTAACGACTGTGAGACCTGATACTCACTGCTTGAGAAAACTTTCTGCGCTTTGGCATGGGCTGCTCGTTGGCTGAGACAGTATATGCTGACTCATACTACCCTATTAATATCAAAGATGGATCCAATCAAGTATATCTTCGAAAAGCCTGCCTTGTCCGGAAGAATAGTAAGATGGAAAATGATCTTAACTGAGTATGACATCCAATACACAACCCAAAAAGCAATCAAGGGAAGTATGTTAGCAGATCATTTGGCGCATCAGGCTGTGGAAGATTACCAGTCTATGAATTTCGAGTTTCCGGATGAGAGCATCATGTTGGTGACTGACTGTGAAAAACCTGGACCAGATGAAAGACCTAAGGAGGGATCCTGATGGTCTATGTATTTTGACGGAGCTTCAAACGCGTTGGGTAATGGCATTGGTGCCGTGATCATATCTCCCAAGGGCTGTCATACTCCGTTCACCGCCCGATTATGTTTTAACTGCACCAACAACATGGCGGAGTATGAAGCATGCATCATGGGCCTTTGAGTAGCTATTGACTTGAGGATTAAGTTCTTGAGCATATTCGGATATTCCGCTCTCGTGATCAGTCAGATTAAAGGCGAGTGGGATACGAAGCATCCAAATCTGATTCCTTACAAAGAGTATGTATTGACGTTGCTTCCACATTTTGAGGAGATAACCTTTGAACACTTCCCCAGGGAAGAGAATCAGCTGGCGGACGCGCTAGCTACTATGTCTTCTATGTTCAAGGTCAGGTGGGACAATGAAGCTCCCCAGGTTACTATTGAGAGGTTGGACGAACCCGCACATTGTTGTGACATTAAGACTGAAGAAGTAGCAGACAAACCCTGGTTTCATGAGGTAAAGAGGTATCTTAAGGCTCAAGAATACCCCGAGGGTGCATCTTTTAATGATAAGAAGTTTCTGAGGAGGTTCGCGGCGAAATTCTTCATCAGTAATGGTATCCTTTACAAGCATAATCATGATTCAACCTTACTGCGATGTGTGTACAAAAGCGAGGCAGAAAGAATCATGGCAGAGTTACATGAAGGCACCTTCATAACTCATTCCAATGGACATACAATGGCGAAGAAAATCCTGCAGGTAGGATATTATTGGTCTACTATGGAAGCCGATTGTTATCAATACTCTCGGACCTGTCATAAGTGCCAAGTCTATGCTGATAAGGTGCACATACCTCCAGTTCCTCTGAACGTCTTGACAACTCCTTGGCCTTTTGCAATGTGGGGCATCGATATGATTGGCAAGATCAGACCTACTACATCTAACGGACATCGTTTCATCCTGGTAGTGATTGACTACTTTACGAAGTGGGTTGAAGCAGCTTCCTTTGCTACAGTAACCAAGAACGCCGTGGCGCGGTTTATTCGACACAATTTGATCTGTCGATATGGTGTACCAGAGAGGATCATTACGGACAATGGTATAAATCTAAACAATACGATGATCACCGAGCTCTGCAAGCAGTTCAAGATACAGCATCACAACTCTTCTCCTTACTGGCCGAAGATGAATGGGGCTGTTGAAGCGGCTAATAAGAACATTAAGAAGATTGCGCAGAAGATGACGGTGACATACAAAGATTGGCACGAGATGTTACCATTTTCCCTTCATGGATACTGTACCTCAGCACGAACTTCAAAAGGGGCAACACCCTACTCTTTGGTGTATGGCATGGAAGCAGTCTTACCTATTGAGGTCCAGATACACTCTCTTCAGATTATGAAGGATGCAGGTTTGAGTAAGGACGACTGGATCCAGAACCGGCTTGATCAGCTGAACTTAATCGACAAAAAGAGACTTACTGCTATTTGTCATGGTCAGACGTATCAAAAGAGGATGATCAAGGCATTTGACAAAAAAGTTAGACGACAAGAGTATCAAGTTGGGGATCTGGTGATCAAACACATCATATTACCGCAAGGTGATCCCAGGGGCAAATGGACCCCTACGTACGAAGGGCCATTTGTGGTTAAGAATATTTTCTCGGGAGGAGCTATGATTCTAACCACCATGGATGGTGACGACCTTCCTCACCCCGTCAATGCAGACATATTGAAAAATACTACACATAATCTAAGACTCGCTAGGTTGACTGGTCTAGGCAAAAATAAGGGCTTCCCGGCGAACCAAAAGGATTCGGGCAAAAATAAGGGATGAAAATGAAAAAATTTGTACACCCGGCAAGTCGAAAACCTGAAAAGGCGGCTTTGGCAAAAAAGGGTATCCCGGTGGACTGAAAACTCGAAAGGGCGGTCCAGGCAAAAATTAGGGATCAAAGCGTAACACTATGTCTCATTAGATAATCTTGCAACCAGACTTTGGTATAAACTATCAAGCTCGAAAGACACTAATCAATCTGATCTATCTTCAACCAAGTAGAAAAATGATGAGATGCTTGAAGATATAAAGGCAATAGCAGAGTTGGAACCCAGTGAGATTATTCACATAGCTGTTTTTCTTTGTTTTACACAAGTTTGTATAATTTCTATCATTCGGCGACGTTCTCTTACTAGGACGTTAGCCTCTTGTACAAAAACGCCTATTTACAGGCCAATTTCAAAATCAATACAATTCATTTTCACAAAGAAATTTCAAGTTGTTTTCCTTTTTCTGTTTTATTTTGCAAGAACGTCCAATGCTTCATTTTTGATTTATGCATTTGACAATAATTACTGCTCATAAATATTTACATGCGAAACAAATGACGATTACTCGTAATATCAGGAACAGGGGCAACCAAGAAATGTCCAAACCTTACAGTTGCTCTGTCCACCAGGTATAGGGATAGACCTAGCTGGAGAATACGATTAAAGATACATTCACTCCCCGCAGAGCAAAAGGTATCTAAAAACAGTGATTCTCCCCAAGCAGAGTTTATCTATCACCAGTACTAGAAGATTATCCCCAGCGGAGTTTATTTCTTCCACAAGCAGACACTCAATCCCCAACAAGAGTTCATTATCACTAGCAACGGTAATTCATCCCCAGCTAAGGTTATTCCTCCAAATCAACAGATCCTCTAGCAGAGCATCTCTTCCCCACAAAGTCATTTTCTCGTCAGTTTATTCTCCAACAGGATTATTCTCACAATCATCTCCGGTTATTACCCCCAGCGAGAACGAAGAATTCAACTCTTTTCTCCAGCAGCAATCCAGGATTTATTTTCCCCAGCTAGAGAACGTCATAAAAACATTACATATCCATGCATCATGACATATGCATAAGCATCATACAACACAGTCTCATTTATTTTGAGAACATCATTGCTTGATACATATCATGCATTACATACGACTAACCTTTACCTTTCATGGAAATATACAATCAAAATTCTCATAGTTTTCTCTGGTTCAGTCAAATCGGTACTAAGATTTCTATTCCAGTTCAAGCTATGAAGCCCGAATTCGACCGGATAATATCTTGACTTCTACATCATATTGTGAAGCCCGGAGAACGACCGGATAAAAATATCAAACACCGCGAATCCTGGAATCGACCAGATAGTGGTTCATCTTTAAGCTATGAAGTCCAGATCCGATCGGATAATAGTTTAATCCCCAGCAAGCCGTGAAGCCCGGATTACGACCGGATAATAGCTCAACAAGTTACTATGAAGCCTGGATTACAACCAGATAGCAGCCCGAGACACCATGAAGCCTGGATTCGACCAGATAGTGGTATGTCATAAACACAAGCCATGAATCCAGGATTACGACCAGGTAACAGCTCAACAAGTTATTGTGAAGCCTGGATTATGACCAAATAGCAATACAAGTTTCTGTGAAGCCTGGATTACGACCAGATAGCAGCCAAAGACACCGCGAAGCCTGGATTACGACCAGATAGTGGTATATATTTAATACAAGTTATGAAGCCCAGATTCGACCGGATAGTATCTTGATTTCTCCGAACACCATGAAGCCTGGATTCGACCAGATAGTGGTATAAAGCATCGTGAAGCCTGAATTACGACCAGATAACGATAAAAGCACTGAAGCCTGGATTACGACCAGATAACAGTACAAGACACTGTGAAGCTTGGATTTCGACCAAATAGCAGTCTACCTGGACAATTACTAAGAAGCCCGGAGCCGACCAGATATTAGTGTGCCCTAAATTCAAGTTGAAGCCCAGATGCGACAGGATAACAACTTAATTCCTTCTGAAGCCTGAATTATGACCAGATAAGAATCGAGAAATTGCGAAGCCTGGATCACGACCAAATAGCAAGTTTAATCTCATCTCCTCAATAAGTCACTGTAAAGCATGGATTACGACCAGATAGCAGTCGGTCTTATTATTATAAAGCCTGGATCACGACCAGATAGTAGTTCATTTTCACTTCCTCGACTAAGAGACGATTCCCCAGTAGAATAACGGATGGCCGAAGCTCCTAAAAATTCTATTTCTCCCAAGACAGATATCAACATTCCCCAGCGTAGTCTTCCTCAACAACATGTATACATATTCTCGCTAAGGAGTCTCTTATGCGATCGACGCTCCTTCAGATGGCATCTTTAAGCCCATCTTCCGTCATTAATTTCCAAATGGCATCTGTAAGCCCATTCACGACATCACAAGACAAGTACCACTTCATGCGAGTGCAAATTTATGGGCACTCTAGTGTTCAATCATCTTCCACCTTCGGATCACGAAAGGCAAGCAAGCCAATCTACATCCTCAGGTTTAAGAAGATTGAACCGGGGCAGCTGTTGTACCCCAAAATTTGCCCTCCCATATTTCTCAAAACATTTCAAGAAAGATTCTTAAGTTGCTCAAGGAAGTCCAAGGATTGACCAGACAAGCTCTCTCCTAAGGCAGTCTACCCCAAATTAGGTTTAGGGTTTATTTTTTCTCATCAAAAATTAATTTAATTAGTTTATTTAATGTTAGGGTAATTTTAATTATTTTGTAAATAATTTAAAAACAATTAGAAAATTAGGGTTTTAGTTTAATTTAAATTCTATTTTTCTTTTTCTTAACAATAACCAAAAATACAAAAATAGGCCATGTAAATTATTTTCTTTAATTTAATTTAATTATTAATTATATTTGTATTTAATTTAAAAACCTTATTCTTTTTCTTAAAAAATAATAAAAAACAACAAAAATAATTTCTCTTTTGATTAGGTTAGACGGGGTCAAAACCCTAGTTCTCTCTCGTTCTCGATTCATCACGTTTATTTATTTTTACCATATTAATGTAAGTGTTCACAAGTTGTAATAGATTAATTATGATTTTTCTCCTTTTCATTTATCGTTTTGACGGGTTGTTTTTGGCTATGTAATTAATACCCGAAGCCTTATAATAGCGTAGCTTTACTTTCCGCACTTTAAATTCCGCAAAATATTAACTGTTAGATGTATGAATAATAGGGATGCATGACAAGAATGTATGTAAACTTTAAAACAGTTAGCAAACCCTAAATGCGCAAAGATAATAACTTGAAATTGAATCACTCGCACATGCGCACTCCTAGGGTACACTCCCACTTCGGTTGCCTTTGGTAAACGGTTATTAAGTATAGGATATTTTAGTGGTCGCTCTCTTGTCTAAACAAAGATCAAAGTCCCGTTCGGAAAAGTTGCCTCGGAAAGGTTGCCTCGGATATGATGCCTCGAATATTGATCTTAAGACATTAGGGTTATTATTAAGACGTCCTAACATTGCTTTAGTAATCGTATGTCCCTTTTGAATTGACCCTTAAAACTCCAACGACGGTGCTACCTACTCACTAATAGTGGGATAACACTGTCTAAAGGAAACAAGAATAGAAACATTCTCTTTTTCGAGTAGGTAGATTAGTTCTTAAGTACTTGCTCAAACGAACAAACTTTTTCACACTTACACTCCTTTCAAACAAAGTTTTCAAAACGACTTCGTAACACTCTTGAAGACAGAAGCAAGAGTTAAATCGAAGTAAAACAAAAACTTTCCAAATCACAAACACAGAAGCAAATTTTGAAAATGATGAGCAAGTACCTATGAGCCCGTAGAAAACTACAGATAGAAAGGGTGCTAATACCTTCCCTTTCTATAATCTACCCCCCGTACTCAAAATCTCGAAAAAAGGAATTTTTCTGTGCTTTTTTCCTTTCCAGTTGGATAAAATAAAAGTCGGTGGCGACTCTTGCTTACTGCGACATTTTGCAAACACAAACGAAAAATGTAAACCAGCATTTCAAAACAGTCCGGTTCTGGCCACCGTATCACAGAACTGGCTACTCTGTTAGGGAGTTAATAAGTGGGGTATACCTTATGATCAGTTCATTATCATTAATTCTATTGTTTGATTTATTTGCTTTACCTTTGAGGTCTTTGTATCGGGAGTTACTATAGATCCTAACCCGGATCTGGGGAATACCTTTTAGGTAAGTAGCAACAAAACTGTGAGGGAACTGTACGGCGTAGACCGATACGGTTGAAGCAGTAGCTACGTTGATGTGGCACATTTGTTGGTACTGGTATCCCTTGTGGAGAAACAAGGAGAATACGGGGCTACTATATGGGTCGTTAAGCATCAACTGACCTTAGAACCTATAATTGACCAACTTGGCCATAGGAAGTAGTGAGATAGCCGGTCTCGGTGTAAAGTTGAGAACTGGTTGATACTCGATGCTACACTCATTGAGACCATACTCTCAAGATAGTTCCGGCCACAAGAAAAGATTGCGTGAGCTGAAACCATGACCTATGGAGGATGGTCAGTGATATTGAGAACCTCTAGAACCCGGTTACTATTATTAGGACAGGTTGAAACCAACTGAACTTCAAGAGGGTAGTACCTAGACGCCATGCAAGCCTGAAACTTAAGGGCTATTATGTGACTTATTTTCCTTTACCATGTATGCTATCTGCTATACCTGTTGTGTGTTTTATCATGACATCATGCATCATAACATAACATGCATATTTCATTAGACTAACCATTTCAAAGACCGAAGGGATTTATCTTTGTTCTGTTTTGCAGATTATGGCTTCCATGCGCAGAAACACCAACCGAGTTAACTTTGTGAAAATACCTGATCAACTCAAAGATTTAGCCTTAAGAGTTTCTGATGCTTCTTCATTCATTAGAAGACATGGTCAGCTTCTTAGCTTGGTTACCTCAAGGTTTGATGAGCAAATGATGAGTATGCTTTTCCAGTTCTTCGATCCAGTGCATCATTGTTTCTCCTTCCCAGATTATCAGCTAGTTCCCACTTTGGAAGAGTTTTCTCACTTATTGGGCATATCCATCCTCGAGCAGATGCCCTTCACAGGTTTGGAAGAGACTCCTAGGCTAGAAGACATTGCTTCAGCTTTACACTTGAAAAAGGCTGATGTAGTATCTAATTGGGAGACACGAAGCGAGGTTAAAAGTTTCTTAGCCAAGTTTCTAATGGATCAAGCTCAACTATTCTGGGATAGTTTGGACTTTCAGGCTTTTGAAGACATCTTGGTGTTGCACCCCAAAATTTGCCCTCTTAGTTGCACTTTTATGGTTTAGACTTTTTGCATTCATCCGCATCATTCCAATGGGTCATGGGCATAGCACACATTTTTCATAAAATAGATCGCCTGAGGTTCAAAAGATCAGCAGTTAGGGATCTAGGGTTTACAGCCGATTTGAGGTGTATGTGTTGAATAAGTTTGATTGTCCAGGATCTTCTCGGTGTACAAGGTCTTGGAATTAGGGTTTTGTTCCAATGTTTAGCTTGAATTTCTTCTCCATCAAGCTACAAGGCTATTATCTTCTGCTGAACAATAGGTTGCAGGGTATTCCTGTCAATAACGTAAGGTTGTGATCTCGCGTACATGATTCAAAACACCTCATTCTATCATTGCGCTTATCATTTGGTCAAGGTTTTGTCAATACTAGAGGTGTATTAAGATTTCTCTAAAGGATCAAGATCTGTTATCAATCCAGGATGCATATGATGCTTGCATTACAGGTTGTTGACTATGTCATTGTTGCATTAAGTTCATCTATCCTTAAGTTAATCAATTAGGATTGGGTACGTCATGATTCAAGATATTTTGTATGGTAAATTTGGTTGCTTGACGGTCAAGGCATTACGAATAATTGGTACAAGCTATTATTTGGATATTTATGCAAGAACTTTGGTTTCAAACATGGATTAAGGTTCAACTTGATAAAAAAAGAAATAGCGTGCCCGAAGGTTTATTTCATAAATTCTTGCGGAGGAAGATGGCACATGAATATAAGTTGAGATTAAAGTACATGGTATCAAGTAAATCTCTTCATGATTCAAGTTGTTATTTTCAAGATTATCCCACATCATTGTTCATCCCAAGGTAAAAGATAAAAAGATTCATTTAAATAACATTCGAGTGTTTATCATGTTTGTCTCAAGTTCATTCAAGTATCCATTCAAGCTCAAACTGAATGAGAGAAATGTTTTGAATAATTGGAAATTTGTCATGCAAGAAGTTATAAAGTTTTGTTCATTACAAATTCAAGTCATTACACCGAAGTTACAAAAGACATCTCAGTCATCAAAGTTTCAAATTCCAAGTACAAATCATCATCATTTTTTACAAATATCCATCATCATTCAAGGTTAAAAGTCAAGGGTCTCCATTCATGCGAGTTTGAGGTGCGAGGTGTTTAGAATTGGAAGTTCAAACATCGAAATTTGAGTTTTAAGATCCAAAGCATGGTGTGCAAGTTTGTTTGAACCAAAGCTCTTATAGGAATATGGCATACAAGGGAAATTTTGATTCAAGTTCTTGTGAAACACATAAGACACTCATCATGGAGTACCATGGATTAAATTTGAGGTCGGATGGGTAGAATTCCTTAATTTGACTAAAAAAGTGATCAAGGCCTCCATTTACCAAAAGCTAAGAAACTTAAAGAATGTTTATAAATGGCATAATTCAAGAGGATCCATCTTGCAAAAAGCTCATAAATAATAGACATGGAATTTTGAATTGTAGCAAGTTTCAGCATATTCAAGTTCTACCAGTTACATCTCATTCAAGCCTCTGCTTTGACTACATAATTCTCAAAATATACAAAAGGCTACAAATTTACAAAAGAAATCAAATTTCTATTACAAGTCGGAACTATTCCCATCCATGGTCATTCAAATTATTCAAATTACTCAAGTTCAATCATTCGAGCGTCTTTCATTCACTCATGTTACAGTACATGCCATTTCAAGATTAAAAAACAAAGTTACAAAGGTCCAAATAAACTTTTACAAAAAAAAGAGGAAAACACAGATTCTCGTGATCTTCAACCTCGAACCGAATCCAGAGAACCATCCTTCATTTCTTGGTTGAAATCGTAACACCGTTTCCGATCATAGCCTCGATCAGATTCAGCTTTTGTTCCCCGTCAATTTCCCATGTTCATGCAGCGCGTCCCAGTAATTCCAACTCACTCACTTTTCTCATAACGGTTCTCCTGTTCTTCATGATACTAAACTCCCACCAGATGTCACCAAATTTTCTTCTCTGGCTAGTGCTTGGTGTTTTTTTGATGGCTACAATGCTACGGATGTATGCAACATGTCAACAGCTTCAAGCCCAGGCCCAAGCTCATGCAGCAACAGCCAGTGGTCTTCTTGGCCATACAGAATTACAGTTGCATATGCCTCCATCGATAGCACTTGCAAGCCAAGGGAGTCTGCAGGGTCTCAGACTTCAGCTGACCCTTCTTGATCGGGAGTTTGATGATCTAGATTATGAAACTTTAAGAGCTCTGGATTCGGATAATGTTTCTACTGCACCTTCTATGACTAAAGAAGAGATAAACGCTCTTCCAGTTCACAAACACAAGGTTTCTGTTCTCCAAAAAAGTAGTTCTTCAATGCCATAAGCACCGCCACCATCTTCTATTGAGAAAACACATGATAATTCAAATGCGGTTGGAAACACAAAAGCCTCAGATGATGAGCTCACCTACAGTGTATGCTTGGAGCAGGTTAATGTTGGAGATGTACTTCGTAGCTTGCCCCGCCTGCATCAGTTTCATGCTAATTGCATTGATCCTTGGTTGCGGCAACAAGGAACGTGCCCTGTTTGCAAATTCCGAGCAGGATCTGGGTGGAATGACGGTGGGCATGATGATATCACAGACATGGTATGAATACCTGTCTAATTTTGAGTTTGTGTTCATAATATACTGTAACTATATCCTAACCACCTAACAACTCTCTAAACAGCCCTGCAATAAAACAATGTACTAATCTAATAGAATTCCCAACAGTGATAACAGAATAACTAACTGAATAACAAACTAACTCTAGATAACCAAATAACTTTCTAACTATTTTGATCCACCCTGAATAATCAATACAACTGATATAAGAGAAAGAGGGATAGAGGATTATGAAAAAAAAAATTTTCATCAATTCACACAGAGAGATGCATTTTTTATTTTTGTTCAGAGGAAGACTACAAAAGAAACTTACCAATTCATATTGATTCAGGAATTTCAAGAAGAATCTCCATAAACCTCTTCCTTCTTCCCTCCCCTTCATCTTCATCTTCTCTCTTCACTCTGCATTTTTTTAGAATCCAGCCTTCATTCTTCAATTTCATCATCTTTCATCATCTCTGAAACAACAACACACACATGCCATAACTTCATCAATCTGCAATTGAACCTTCAAGCTCCTGCAATCTTCATCGTATCTTCAAAACTTCTTCACGCTACTACAACAGAATAACAACAACTCAAGAACACACACAGAAACTCCAAGAATCGAAATAAAAAAGGAAAGAGCGAGGAAGAAAGGGAATAAACATGTACCTTAAGTGAATTGATCAAATTCGACTTCAACGCTGCACCACAAATCTAAAGTCTTCAATCAGGTTCAGTTCGCGTTTGTTCTTGATTCAATCATATACACGTCGTCTTCTCTGAATTACAAGCATGCCTTTGAAGTGTAAATCTGTGAGCTTCGTTGTACTGAAGATTCGACACCCATCATTCGATCCATTCTTCCGCACCTGCTTCATGAGAGATTCGCGGTAGGTATAGGTTTGGGAAGCAACTTCCGATAGCTTTAATGTTGAGATCTTTGAGTGTCATCAAGCATTGACAATTTCGTTCAAATCATGTGAAGAGAGTTGAATCCATGGTTAATTTGAAGGAAAGTTGAGTTTGTTAACGGTGACGGGATAGAAGAAGGTGAGTTGAGTATGTGAGCGTGGGTAGATCAGAAGAACGTTGAAGCAAGACGAAGGCGCTGATTTGTGAGGCGGCCACTCTGCGTGATTTCGATCGGAGAAGAAGAACAGTGAGCAGCGCCGCAAAGAAGAAGGGAGAAGAAGCTACAGTCGTCCCAATTTTCTAACCCTAATCCCTTTCAGATTTACATCGTATATTTTATTTTTTCTTTCTTTATTTATTTATTCATATATCTTTGTTTATTTTAATTCAAATTAAATAAAGGTCAACCTCATAATTGTGATAATAATAAAATCTGGGCCGAAAATGATCTTGTTGAGCCCATAGTTTCACTTTTTGGTATTGTAGAATGGTATAAAAAAATAGTTTTTTTTTGAACTTTTAATGGGCCTAGTGTTCTGAGTTCCTTTACTACACTCCCCAATTCAACTCAACACCACCCTGACTTTTCTAATCCCATTAAGATTCTAGTTTTTTCTTCTAGTTTAATTTTTTTTTCTTTCTTAGTTGATAATAAAAATGATACAAAAATAGTAGTATATTTTGGGAAATATTTTTAGATTCTCTTTAGAATTTTATTATGATTTTTTTTTCACGTTTAACAATCATTTTCATTGTCATTTTAGTTAAGATTGCGTGATAGTAATAATGCAACTTTTATGATGGAAAATGCTTGGAGGTTAAGTATTTGATCACTCGCACATGGCAATTTCTGTAGAGTTTTCTTATCTTTTGCGTGGCTTTAAAGAGGCAACGGACCTCCTCCGTTTGGTATCGTCACAACTCTATTTTTGTTCTTCATTTCCATACTTTACCGCCATCCATATGCATGCTAACATCAGGTAGAATTCCTTTGAAATATATAACTTTAGGTCTAACAACGCCTGATAACTTTAGGTTTAGAAATAGGCTAGTATCCCCTTGACTTTTCTTTCCACTTTTTTGCATATGCATTTAAAACAAAAACTTCTTATTTTTCCTCACAAACTTCAAAAATACATAAAAATTTACTGACGAGAATCATATCTTCGTTAAGTATGTGAGACGATAAGCGGGTCTCTTCTCGACCTTATTGTTCTCTTATTCTAAGCTTTGGTGTGGTTCAAGTCTCAAAGACTTATTTCACAAATAAGTAGAGAAATGGATAAAATCTCTCTCTTGAGATTAACTAGCTATTATCTACAAGCAAAAATATCAACCAACACAAAATTCTTTTTGCCTTCGGGCCTTCCTTGCAAAATTCTTTTCAGAAAGAGCATATTAATTCACTTCTGTGCTGACGCGTAAGTCTCCAAAGGTCGAGTTGCGGCAGAAGGCGAAATTAATACTGTTCATTACAAAAAACAAACAAATCCAAACTTTTTGTGCGCCCAGGCACATTTTCTCAAAATCTTTTTCAAAAGAGCATGTTAATTCACTTCTGTGCTGACGCGTAAATCTCCAAAGGTCGAGTTGCGGCAGAAGGCGAAATTAATACTGTTCAGTAAAAAATACAAACAAACAAAAACATATAAGCCGAACTACGACTGCTCTGATTCCTCAAAAAAGGATACGTAGGCATCGGGGTAGGGCCCGAACGAGCACAATTTTATTTTCCCTACATTCTTTTCTCCTTTCTTTTGCATGCATTCCCTTCAGTAGTATAGTAAACAGTAAGCATAGATTGAACACACCCATAAGATAGATAACAAGAGTGGATACCGTAGAGTACTACGGGCGTGTGGGGTGCTAATACCTTCCCCTCGCGTAACAGACTCCCTTACCCGATCTCTCAGTCGCAAGACCGTGACTTCTCCCTTCTCAGGTTTTCTCGATGTTTACCTTTCCCTACATGTGGGATAAAAGACGTTCGATGGCGACTTCATTGTTTTGATGATTTTCAGCCGGTTGTTTCAGCTGGCGACTTCACTGGGGAGATAGGTCGACCAAATGCTGGTCCATCCCGGAGTCGATCCTAGCTCTTGTTTTCTTTTCTTTGGGTGTTTATTTTTATGCTTTCAGTTTACTCATTTGTACATGTTTGTCTGAGCATAAGTCTGCATTGCATTTTATTGCTTTCCCTATTTGTTATCTATTATGCTGGACTTTGTTTTCCATGTTGGGTGGGGATGTCACTATTGAGGTAAAAGGCCCAGTACCCAGGCCAGAGTGCACTAGGACACTAGGAATAGAGTGGGGGCATGACGGCTATAGAACGTGGTCCGATTAGTGCAGTCATGTCATATACCACGCTCGGATGAGGTTCAAACAAATTACTATCGGCACCCACGTCTGTGGGTAAGCCCATAGCACTTTCAGGAGGGCCCGTGATTTTCGAGTTACCATTGTCTTACCCTGACCTAGTCTTCACCCGTGAGCGGGGAGGGAATTTTATCACAGGTACAGTTGGTGACTATGTCCAAATGGTTACTCATGCTTAGATGGAGACCGTGATCAGACAGTGATTATTGGTTCTAATGATTATGTTCTGGATTTCTGTCAATGACTTATGCATATAGTGTTCTGTTGGTGACCATATGGTTCTCAGATTTATTTTCTGAGTTCCTGACTTGCTTACTTGGAAGTTCATTCAAGCCTTTGATCTTGGCATTCCCAGCATATTCAGAAATGCTCAACAGTATCTGATGTTCCTGAAGCCTTGACCCCGTACAATGAATGATCTACATAGTACTTGGTTCTTATATGCGGAAGCCACGCCAGACCTCTAATCTGATAATACTCATATGGTTCAGAACAGTGCAGCAATCATACCCAGAAATGATGGAACCTTGATCCCATTTGATCTCATATCTGTGCATACATAACATGGTTAACCACATACTTAACATACATGTTCTGTGATTTCCAAGGAATCGTATTTGTAAGCCTTGTGCCAAACTTTTCCATCTTTTACTTACGTAAAATCAAAATCAAAGCACGTAAATTCCTTGGGAATGAAGGGACATAACATGGCATCTATTCATGCACTCCATGCATATTCATGCATCCATAACAGGTACTCAAAGATTGGGGATTCTTATTCAGACATGGTTCTCCTCAGAGGTTTAGCTTTGATTTCTTACTGCACTTGTTCAGGGATCGGTTATGGAATAACTCTGAGTGATATACATGCAGGCTTTGGCCCGTAGTCAAAAATATCTTCAAGCAGGAAGATAATTGATTAAAGATTCAGATGAACCAGGTCATGGAAGCTCTAATGACGATGTCAACAATCTTGAACCTACTGTCACAATAAAGGTTCTCTCTTCTCCTCATCTTTTGGGAGTTGCTTCCAACCATGGAGTGCTACGCAATCCTGAGTTCTTGGAACATCTTATCAGCATATGCTTCCCATTTTACCATAGGATCTTATATCAATGCTTCGTTCTTATTGACCAAAATCAGATATGGTTGCCACACCGGGGCATCAGACTTTTTAATCAGGGGCATCCTCCATAACTTTGTGTTCTCTAAATTGTTCAACAACAACCATTCTTTATTCCCCAAGTGAATTCATGGGGAAAGCTTTTAAGCCAAGACACAAGAACCCTGATGGGCATGCTAATGCGAGCCTAATGCATTACATCCTATTATTCCCAGTTCTTCCCAGCTCTGATCTTTGAGGACTTCCTCCCACAAACGTCTCTTCTGATTACGATATGTATGCTAGATGCATCTCCTATTCTGGGGTACCCGGTTTTGATATTGAAGACTATAAAGGGGTTATAAAAGCCCAACACCTGTTTGGCGTCTCTTCCAAACTCTCTTTCACCAGGTGGATGTCTCTTTTGTTTTGATAGAAGACAGACTATATTAGTTTTTTGTGGCGTAGTATGCCTGATGATGCAGTTTTCACTTGAAAAAGAATTCAGTTGTTCTCCTGAAAGAATCTTCTACGCGTATTTTTCTTGGGCAATTGATCATTCGATTAAAGATGGTACACTATCTAGAGACAAGGTCCAAGACGAGATCAATTCGGAGACTATGGTGTCCTAATCATATCAGAGGGAGAATTTTCTCACTCACCTCATGCATCTTCATGCATCCATAGAAGGTACTCAGAAGGTACTCAGAATGGGGAATCCTTATTCGGACTCAGTATTTTCTATTCAGAACTGCCAATCTTGACTTCTCGTCGCTTCGTGATCAGATTCAAGTTATGGAAGAACTTTGTGGGGAATTGGATGAGATGAAAAGAATCATATGGGGTTGTTTATTGGGGACATGCAAGTAATGGCCTGTAGTCAGAAATCCTCAAGGAGAAAAATACCCAGTTGAAGACTTAGTTGAGTCGGGTATGGAATTTATAAAGGTAGTATCAGCATGGGAAAATGGCCTTGTATATGGTGTTGCTACAGAAGCTGTCATTCATCCCCAGCCTATGGGACTTTCTTTTTTTCTTCAAATCATGAGATATTATGTGGGTCTCACCCAGAGCTTCGTGTTCTCGGATTTTCTTGCTAGCAGCTAGTTTCTGGTTTCCAAGTGAACCCATGGGGTAAAACTCACCAGCAGAGACAAAAAAAACTTGAGAAGCAGATTAATACAATATCAATGCCTTGTATCCAGTTACTTCCTCATATGTTAGAAGCTCAGTGGTTTAAGCTTTGTGCTTTGGGTCATCCTCCAACAAATTTCTCTCCTGCTTTTGATACAAATGCTAGATGTGTCTCCCACTCTGGGGCACTTAGTTAGGATATTGAATACTGCAAGGGGTTGAAGTATGAGGTTTGGTACTTGTTTGGATTCTTTTTCCAAGGTTCAGTCCATGTTTGGAAAATCATTTCAGATTCTTTTTCCTCAATTGGATGCTTCTTATGTGTAAGTATAAGATGGGGTGCTGCTTCTGTGATGAAGAAGTATAAGGTATTGAATTCTTGGATATCTGCTGTTGTGTAGAAGAAAAATACCTCAAAGATCGAATGCTATATTCAGAGTTAGTTTCTTCCGTGTAGTAGAAGATTCTTTGTTACAGTTTCTGAATTTTTGCTTCTGTGTAGTAGAAGACGAAGACTCTTCTGTGAAGTAGGAGATTCTCCGTAATTCGGTTACTAAAACTTCTCTCTTGTGAAGTAGGAGATGAAGTTTACTTTCTTCTGTGTAGTAGAAGATTCTTTGTTACAGTTTCTGAACTTTTGCTTCTGTGTAGTAGAAGATGAAGACTCTTCTGTGAAGTAGGAGATTCTCCGTAATTTGGTTACTAAAACTTCTCTCTTGTGAAGTAGGAGATGAAGTTTACTTTCTTCTGTGTAGTAGAAGATTCTTTGTTACAGTTTCTGAATTTTTGCTTCTGTGTAGTAGAAGACGAAGACTCTCCTGTGAAGTAGGAGATTCTCCATAATCCGGTTACTAAAACTTCTCTCTTGTGAAGTAGGAGATGAAGTTTACTTTCTTCTGTGTAGTAGAAGATTCTTTGTTACAGTTTCTGAATTTTTGCCTCCGTGCGATAGGAAACTTCTCTCTTGTGAAGTAGGAGATGAAGTTTACTTTCTTCTGTGTAGTAGAAGATTCTTTGTTACAGTTTCTGAATTTTGCTTCTGTGTAGTAGAAGACAGAGACTCTTTTGTGTAGTAGAAGACAGAGACTCTTTTGTGTAGTGGGAGACGCTCCGGAATTCAGCGGCTGGTTTTCTCTTCTGTGTGATAGAAGATGGTTGGCATTTCTTCTCCGTGGTATTAGATGCTTTGTGATGCAATTTATGCAAGTTCGCTTGATAAGGCCCTCATCACACATGGTGAAGGAACTTAATATGATTACTATACTGGGGGCAATAGGCCATTCCATTGAAGATTGTTGGGCTTTCAAAGAAAATATGCAATACTTGCTGGATGCAAAGGCTATTAATTTCAGGCTGGCCAGTCAGATTTGAAGTCTCCATTAACTCAGTAGATATCAAGATTGGCAGACCATCGTTTGAAGCAACAAGTCCATATAGAGACTAGTCTCCTCAACATGGCATTTTCAAATTACATTTGCATTCTCATTCGTAATCTTTCTTGTCTTGGTTCAGCACTTTCTTGTATGCAAAACTTGCTTATTATTGAATATTAATCATAATGCATTGAGTATGTTTGTTTTGAATTAATCCATTCGTATTCACTCATTAATGTTTTCCTTTGACTTTTTGATACTTAATTCTAGTTAAATAAAGCAAAGAACCTCTGGAGGGAGGATGATGAGTAATATACCAGAAAGTTCAAACGGTGTGCTTCTGAATAGGACCCTGCTGACGATGTACATGCCTTGTTTCAATCCCCAAGCACCAGAGATATAAGGGAGTGAAACCCTCGTCAACCCCTTTGAGCCTTGAAGTAGGAGTTTCTTTTCTTTTCAGAAAAACCCTCACATTTAACCCGGGGCAGGGTATATTTCAGTTGATCTAATCGAGCATTCAGAACTCATTAAGGGTGCGCATCAAAGGATACAACAAAGGTTATCCTTCAGAAGGTTGAGAAAGAACAAGTCGCAATGGTTAACTCTCATATATCAGCAGTTTGCATCAAAGAGAACGATACCACAATGGATATCTCTCGCACATCAAAAAGTCAAAAAGGTGACAATACCATAAGGGTTATTCCTCGTCAATCAAACAGCAAGGCAGTTACACCTTTTTCAGCAAATCAAAGAATGACTCGAAGTCACATGACTGGTTCGAACTAAAAGAAATGATAAAAGAAAGAGACAAAAAGCCCCGCTAAGTCAAAATTTGAAAAGACGAGTCGCTTAGGCAAAAGTCAGGGCATCCCGCTGGACTTCAAAATCAAATTCAAAAGGAATTTGTCCAGGCAAAAGTTAGGGAATACAAAAAGAAAGCGAAAAATGCGAAAAGCGAAAAGGGATTACCGAATAAAGATCCTCCATAAAGAATAAAGTCGTGTGATCAGACACCAAGATTGAAAGAGGTGAGTGACTGCCATATTCTCCTCAACCACGGTAAACTTCTTTTGAGGGATGAGTGCTCATATTGGTTTAACTGAACTTAGGACTGGAGAACATCACGGAGAATGGGTGGGCACCGAATTTTTGAGCCTCAAATCCTTTTTTTTCTAAAAACCATGAACCAGGCCACATTACAACCCTGAAAAGTCCTAACTGAAGCAAGGGTTAATTCGAAAGCACACTGTAACGAGAATATGGTAATCTGACTCCTAGAGAGGCTTGCAAAAACTTTTGAGTTGGTATCACTCCATCTTTTTACTATCTTTTGTACAAATTTTTTGATATTTCAATGTATTTTTAGTACAAGTTTTTTAAAACTTCAAGACAAACATGGACTTTGCATTACAATTATCATTCTTATAATAAACATTCTTTGCATATGAGCAAGTCCTTAAGCATCAAGTAAGCTTGCATAATGAGCATCAGATGAAAGTTTAATTATCTCGAAGAACAAATTGCTTCAGGATACCGTTTAAAAGTAAATCATTTGTGAGAATGGTCTTAATCTAGGGTAAACCTTTTGTTGACTCCGCTGAGTAAAAGAATACCGGTTTGAGAAATGATCTGAAGTAGATTGCAAAAGTTGGCTGCCCAGAGTCTCTGTCAAGCAGTGGCGCATTACTTTCAGTTGGTCCCGAGGGGTCAACTTCGTCAAGTAGCTGATTAGAGATTGAAGCAGTTCAAGTCGAGAGGTATGGTTGTGAAGTAGCCTACTTTCAAGATATGATCCAACTACCCTAAGGTTATGTTGTCTTCAAAAAATACTCAAGCTTTCATCTCTCCATGAGCATGGGACAAAGAAAAGATTTGTCAAGATGCTGTTAAGCAAGGGACAGGTGTGTCAAATATTCCGTCGAGTAGGTATTCAGCCAATCTGAGGCATTCAAGTCCAGATTTTATCCCTCAAAGTACAGTCAAACTGGGGCAGTTATGTCGAGATTTGACAAATCTCTCTATGAATTTGTTGATTAGGGGAGAATCTTTTCAGAATTCATAGATGCACGAAAATTCAATCAAGCATTGTTGAAGTTATTTCCAACTTTGGTCAGCCAGGGGCAGTATTCTGAAGTTCATAACACTGGGGCAGTTTATCTTGGTGATACATATCTCAAAAAGCCCTCTCGAGGCAATTTTTCTACAAAAACCTTACAGACTGGGGCAAGAATTTATGTAAGGGCTTTCTCTCTTCTTGAGTAGTTGATCAGATCAAGTCCTCTCAAGGCTAAATGACCTATGAATTTGAAAATCATGCCGAGAAGTCAAGATTGTTATCTTCAACTTATCAAAGACGCCAGTCCATTTACTGATATCCTTTGTCCTAAGTAAAGGATATTATCCCCAGCTGAAGTTTGGATTGTTATCCACAGCAGGGTATGAGCAGTAACACAAAGATTATTTGGGTTCGTTTATTCGTACAAGACGCGATGGGAATATTGCTTCCTAGGGGAATGCATACTCCCAGTAAAATACCTGTTGCTACTTGACATAGACCTATCTACCAAGAGATTCCTCTTTTGAGATATTTTCTCCCCAGTGAAGCATCCTAATTTCTCTGCAGAAGAATATTATTTCTCCCTGGAAATGTAGAAGCTATCTAAAGTCTAGATTGATTCCTTTTCATTGGACTGCAATTTATTTTTGCAGCATCTCCTCTAAAGTCCATTTTTTAGTGGCATTCCTCCTCGGAGTCGACATGTAGAAGTGGCAATCTTGCATCGCGGTTTTTACCCAGTGATTGATTGTTCAAGTTGTATATTCTTCAGCAAGGTTTTCCATTCCAAACAGGGGCACGCCACCACAATTTCTATTTTGCAAGTACTGTTGGTCTTTTATGACAAGAAGCATACCAACAAACGAATCAAGAAGGGTCTGTATGTGACTAACATAAGGATTTTCGTATAATGAGATCCAATTTCCCCAGTGGAATTATTCTTCTTTCCCTAATGGAGCAAGTGTCCTATCTCTCAGGTGAGATGTATAGGAGAATTCCAGTCATAACTCTGTCATTACCAGTGGTAGAAGATTTTGTTAAGATATCCCTAATGGAGTTTCTATCCCGGGATGTTGTTTCTTCCCCAAGTGAGGATCTTGTACCTCCCAGCAACGTTATCCCCAGCGTGGTCTGAGTAGAATTCTTTTTATTTAAGAATTTCTATACTCCCCCAACAGAAGTCATCTTTGTCAAAGGATTCCTATGCCAGAAGTTTCCATTCCTAGCAAAAATTTCCTCTTTCCAATAGAGGATAAAGAATTTACTCCCCAAGAAGTTGAGGGTTTGATCAGAATTCAAGATTTTCACTGGACTACAATCTATTTTTGTAATGATCTTCCCATGAAGTTATTTCCCCAGTGACATCGATCTTTAGGGGTCAACGGTTCCAAATCCCGGTTCCCCATTGAATTACAAATTGCCTTTTCTCTACAGAAGATCAGATGTGCCAGTATAATCGTTCGGAAGTTCTTTATCTTCTCAACAGTCGATTATTGATGTGTTTTCCAGTGCATTACTAAACATGCATCATTACATTGCATCTACTAAAACGCGTAGCATTTCCATTGTATGGAGCATTACGCTATAAATTTTTTTTCAAACATGCATGAGTATAAGCCAGTTATGTCTACTTGCAGTAACCAAATTGTTATGCGCTCAGATTTGATTTATCTCTACAATAAGCCTAAGGTAATTCAATTATGTTTCCCCATCGGAGTTTGTTTTGATTCGCCACCAGTCGGGTCTGTGGTATTTCTCCATTTCCCCAATAAGTTTGTGGTTTGCGCTTGCCTTTGCAAGCCTTTGGTTATTTTACTCGCGTTTGCTTTGTCATTAGAGTATGAGTAAGAGTTGGCTTATAACCTTTCTTACTTCTCAAGTGTTTGAGTATCCATACTTGGTGTGTGGTAATTCCGACAATTGCCACTCTTGAAGAATTAACACCCCGCCTCTGGCCTGAGGGATTTTTAGTTCTTGCGTATTTGCAACCTATCGAAAGCCTAACATGTTTTTCTTTGTTAAAGTCTGCTTTGACCAGTCCCTTTCTCTTGCAGAGTTCACCTTCGATCAGTGCTCTTTGAAGGTCCTGCTTAGACAGTTCCTTGTTTTGGTTTATCCGCGTTAATCGGGTCCTTCTTTCGTTAGCCTAGCTAACTTTTTATGATTAAGAGTCTTTCAATGTCTCTTCAGAGTCCAGTTGTTTGGCGCCCTTGTTTAGACGAATGCGTCCTTTTTTATTGGGGCTTTCTTCGGTTAGTCTCGTTCCTGTGTTCGCTAGCAATTCTAAACATTTGTTTCTTGATGATCAACTTCGCTCTTGTGTATCTAACTCTGACCAGATATGCATACCTTTATCATTTGTTGAGAGTCCCCTTCGGCTTGTCTCTTTGCAGTTGCAAGTTCGACTTCGACCAACGTTCTTTTCTTAGGAATCTACCTTTGGCATAGTATTCCTGGATGAAGATTCCCCTTTGGCTGGTTTCTTTATCCTAAAGTCCACCTTCGGCTGGCATCCTTTTAAATCCACCTTCGGCTGGTATCATTTGTTGAGAGTCCCCTTCGGCTGGTCTCTTTGCAGTTGCAAGTTCGCCTTCGACCGACGTTCTTTTCTTAGTAATCTACCTTCGGCATAGTATTCCTCGATGAAGATTCCCCTCCGACTGGTCTCTTTATCCTGAAGTCCACCTTCGGCTGGCATCCCTCAAAATCCCGCTTCGGCTGGTATCTTTTAAAATCCCGCTTCGGCTGGTATCTTTCAAAATCCCGTTTCGGCTGGTATCTTTCAAAATCCCGCTTCGGCTGGTATCTTTCAAAATCTCGCTTCGGCTGGTATCTTTCAAAATCCCGCTTCGGCTGGTATCTTTCAAAATCCCGCTTCGGCTGATATCTTTCAAAATCCCGCTTCGGCTGATATCTTTCAAAATCCCGCTTCGGCTGGTATCTTTCAAAATCCCGCTTCGGCTGGTATCCTTTGTTAAAATCCCGCTCCGACAGGTATCTTTCAAAACCCCGCTTCGTCTGGTATCATTTGTTAAAATCCATCGTCGACTGGTATCATTTGTCAGGAGTCCCATTTGTTTGGTCTCTTCCCTCAGTAAGTTCACCTTCGATTGGTGTTTTCTTTGTAAGAGCTTTCTTCGGTCTGTCTCTTTCATACGTATCCGATACCGACCACGGATATGTATCTTTTCTATCTCTTTCTTACGTATCCGATACCGACCACAGATATATATCTTTTCTATCTCTTTCTTACGTATCCGATACCGGCCACAGATATGTATCTTTTCTATCTCTTTTGTACGTATCCGATACCAACCACGGATATGTATCTTTGATATCTCTTTTGTGCGTATCTGATACCGACCACGGATATGTATCTTTTCTATCTCTTTCTTATGTATCCGATACCGACCACAGATATGTATCTTTTCTATCTCTTTCTTACGTATCCGATACCGACCACGGATATGTATCTTTTCTATCTCTTTCTTACGTGTCCGATACCGACCACGGATATGTATTTTTTATGTCTCTTTCTTGTATATCCGCTACCAACCCCGGATATGTGTCTCTGATACTTTTTTTCGTATGTCTGCTACAGACTTCAGGCATATACCTTTTGATATCTTTCTTACAGGTGTTTGTTACTAAATCCTAACAAGAGTTCCTCGATAACCAAGTTATCCTTCGGTGTGTCAAACTCTGGTTAAACATACATCTAACCCTGATAATCCTTTTTACGTAAAAAAATATAGAAAATACAGAAAACCAAATATATAATAATACCTGACTGGCTTCAGAGCGCAAATTTTTGGTTTCTTTTAGTATTTAATCTTCCTCCACCCTGAAAGTTCAAAAGGCTGACGCCAATCTCACCTTCAGGTTGAAGGCGATTAAATAGGGGCAGCTGTTACACCCCAAAATTTTCCCTCCTAGTTGCACTTTTATGGTTTAGACTCTTTGCATTCATCCGCATCATTCCAATGGGTCATGGGCATAGCGCACATTTTTCATAAAATAGATCGCCTGAGGTTCAAAAGATCAGCAGTTAGGGATCTAAGGTTTACAGCCGATTTGAGGTGTATGTGTTGAATAAGTTTGATTGTCCAGGATCTTCTCGGTGTACAAGGTCTTGGAATTAGGGTTTTGTTCCAATGTTTAGCTTGAATTTCTTCTCCATCAAGCTACAAGGCTATTATCTTCTGCTGAACAATAGGTTGCAGGGTATTCCTGTCAATAACGTAAGGTTGTGATCTCGCGTACATGATTCAAAACACCTCATTCTATCATTATGCTTATCATTTGGTCAAGGTTTTGTCAATACTAGAGGTGTATTAAGATTTCTCTAAAGGATCAAGATCTGTTATCAATCCAGGATGCATATGATGCTTGCATTACAGGTTGTGGACTATGTCATTGTTGCATTAAGTTCATCTATCCTTAAGTTAATCAATTAGGATTGGGTACGTCATGATTCAAGATATTTTGTATGGTAAATTTGGTTGCTTGACGGTCAAGGCATTACGAATAATTGGTACAAGCTATTGTTTGGATATTTGTGCAAGAACTTTGGTTTCAAACATGGATTAAGGTTCAACTTGATAAAAAAAGAAATAGCGTGCCCGAAGGTTTATTTCATAAATTCTTGCGGAGGAAGACGTCACATGAATATAAGTTGAGATTAAAGTACATGGTATCAAGTAAATCTCTTCATGATTCAAGTTGTTATTTTCAAGATTATCCCACATCATTGTTCATCCCAAGGTAAAAGATAAAAAGATTCATTTAAATAACATTCGAGTGTTTATCATGTTTGTCTCAAGTTCATTCAAGTATCCATTCAAGCTCAAACTGAATGAGAGAAATGTTTTGAATAATTGGAAATTTGTCATGCAAGAAGTTATAAAGTTTTGTTCATTACAAATTCAAGTCATTACACCGAAGTTACAAAAGACATCTCAGTCATCAAAGTTTCAAATTCCAAGTACAAATCATCATCATTTTTTACAAATATCCGTCATCATTCAAGGTTAAAAGTCAAGGGTCTCCATTCATGCGAGTTTGAGGTGCAAGGTGTTTAGAATTGGAAGTTCAAACATCGAAATTTGAGTTTTAAGATCCAAAGCATGGTGTGCAAGTTTGTTTGAACCAAAGCTCTTATAGGAATATGGCATACAAGGGAAATTTTGATTCAAGTTCTTGTGAAACACATAAGACACTCATCATGGAGTACCAAGGATTAAATTTGAGGTCGGATGGGTAGAATTCCTTAATTTGACTAAAAAAGTGATCAAGGCCTCCATTTACCAAAAGCTAAGAAACTTAAAGAATGTTTATAAATGGCATAATTCAAGAGGATCCATCTTGCAAAAAGCTCATAAATAATAGACATGGAATTTTGAATTGTAGCAAGTTTCAGCATATTCAAGTTCTACCAGTTACATCTCATTCAAGCCTCTGCTTTGACTACATAATTCTCAAAATATACAAAAGGCTACAAATTTACAAAAGAAATCAAATTTCTATTACAAGTCGGAACTATTCCCATCCATGGTCATTCAAATTATTCAAATTACTCAAGTTCAATCATTCGAGCGTCTTTCATTCACTCATGTTACAGTACATGCCATTTCAAGATTACAAAACAAAGTTACAAAGGTCCAAATAAACTTTTACAAAAAAAAGAGGAAAACACAGATTCTCGTGATCTTCAACCTCGAACCGAATCCAGAGAACCATCCTTCATTTCTTGGTTGAAATCGTAACACCGTTTCCGATCACAGCCTCGATCAGATTCAGCTTTTGTTCCTCGTCGATTTCCCATGTTCATGCAGCGCGTCCCAGTAATTCGAACTCACTCACTTTTCTCGTAACGGTTCTCCTGTTGTTCATGATACTAAACTCCCACCAGATGTCACCAAAGTTTCTTCTCTGGCTAGTGCTTGGTGTTTTTTTGATGGCTACAATGCTACGGATGTATGCAACATGTCAACAGCTTCAAGCCCAGGCCCAAGCTCATGCAGCAACAGCCAGTGGTCTTCTTGGCCATACAGAATTACGGTTGCATATGCCTCCATCGATAGCACTTGCAAGCCGAGGGCGTCTGCAGGGTCTCAGACTTCAGTTGGCACTTCTTGATCGAGAGTTTGATGATCTAGATTATGAAACTTTAAGAGCTTTGGGTTCAGATAATATTTCTACCGCACCTTCTATGACTGAAGAAGAGATAAACGCTCTTCCAGTTCACAAACACAAGGTTTCTGTTCTCCAAAAAAGTAGTTCTTCAATGCCACAAGCACCGCCATCATCTTCTGCTGAGAAAACACAGGATAATTCAAATGCGGTTGGAAACACAAAAGCCTCGGATGATGAGCTCACCTGCAGTGTATGCCTGGAGCAGGTTAATGTTGGAGATGTACTTCGTAGCTTGCCCTGTCTGCATCAGTTTCATGCTAATTGCATTGATCCTTGGTTGCGGCAACAAGGAACGTGCCCTGTTTGCAAATTCCGAGCATGATCTGGGTGGAATGACGGTGGGCATGATGATATCACAGACATGGTATGAATACCTGTCTAATTTTGAGTTTGTGTTCATAATATACTGTAACTGTATCCTAACCACCTAACAACTCTCTAAACAGCCCTGCAATAAAACAGTGTACTAATCTAACAGAATTCCCAACAGTGATAACATAATAACTAACTGAATAACAAACTAACTCTAGATAACCAACTAACTTTCTAACTGTTTTGATCCACCCTGAATAATCAATACAACTGATATAAGAGAAAGAGGGATAAAGGATTATGAAAAAAAATTTTTTTCATCAATTCACACACAAAGATGCATTTTTTATTTTTGTTCAGAGGAAGACTAGTGTTCTGAGTTCCTTTACTACACTCCCCAATTCAACTCAACACCACCCTGACTTTTCTAATCCCATTAAGATTCTAGTTTTTTCTTCTAGTTTAATTTTTTTTCTTTCTTAGTTGATAATAAAAATGATACAAAAATAGTAGAATATTTTGGGAAATATTTTTAGATTCTCTTTAGAATTTTATTATGATTTTTTTTTCACGTTTAACAATCATTTTCATTGTCATTTTAGTCAAGATTGCGTGATAGTAATAATGCAACTTTTGTGATGGGAAATGCTTGGAGGTTAAGTATTTGATCACTCGCACAGGGCAGTTTCTGTAGAGTTTTCTTATCTTTTGCGTGGCTTTAAAGAGGCAACGGACCTCCTCCGTTCGGTATCGTCACAACTCTATTTTTGTTCTTCATTTCCATACTTTACCGCCATCCATATGCATGCTAACATCAGATAGAATTCCTTTGAAATATATAACTTTAGGTCTAACAACGCCTGATAACTTTAGGTTTAGAAATAGGCTAGTATCCCCTTGACTTTTCTTTCCACTTTTTTGCATATGCATTTAAAACAAAAACTTCTTATTTTTCCTCACAAACTTCAAAAATACATAAAAATTTACTGACGAGAATCATATCTTCATTAAGTATGTGAGAACATAAGCGGGTCTCTTCTCGACCTTATTGTTCTCTTATTCTAAGCTTTGGTGTGGTTCAAGTCTCAAAGACTTATTTCATGAATAAGTAGAGAAATGGCTAAAATCTCTCTCTTGAGATTAACTAGCTATTATCTACAAGCAAAAATATCAACCAACACAAAATTCTTTTTGCCTTCGGGCCTTCCTTGCAAAATTCTTTTCAGAAAGAGCATATTAATTCAATTCTGTGCTGACGAGTAAGTCTCTAAAGGTCGAGTTGCGGCAGAAGGCGAAATTAATACTGTTCATTACAAAAAACAAACAAATCCAAACTTTTTGTGCGCCCAAGCACATTTTCTCAAAATCTTTTTCAAAATAGCATGTTAATTCACTTCTTTGCTGACGCGTAAATCTCCAAAGGTCGAGTCTTGGCAGAAGGCGAAATTAATATTGTTCAGTAAAAAATACAAACAAACAAAAACATATAAGCCGAACTACGACTGCTCTGATTCCTCAAAAAAGGATACGTAGGCATCGGGGTAGGGCCCGAACAAGCACAATTTTATTTTCCCTACATTCTTTTCTCCTTTCTTTTGCATGCATTCCCTTCAGTAGTATAGTAAACAGTAAGCATAGATTGAACATACCCATAAGATAGATAACAAGAGTGGATACCGTAGAGTACTACGGGCGTGTGGGGTGCTAATACCTTCCCCTCGCGTAACAGACTCCCTTACCCAATCTCTCGGTCGCAAGACCGTGTCTTCTCCCTTCTCAGGTTTTCTCGATGTTTACCTTTCCTTACATGTGGGATAAAAGACGTTCGATGGCGACTTCATTGTTTTGATGATTTTCATCCGGTTGTTTCACTTGGCTCTCCTTATCTATGATTTGGTTCTTTTCTCGAATCCAAATTCCTTTATAGATGTGAATGCAGTTAAGATCTTCTTGTCTCGCAATCCTGTACCTACCCTCTTGGGAGATATCTTGCATGTCCTCTATACTTGTACGAAGCGTAGAAGAGGGACCCTCATGTGTTGCACGCCTTTGCTGGCGAGGTGGTTTATTTCGCACCTCCCCAAGTCCGTGTTGAAGAATGAGGAAGGTTTAGGATGGTCTTACAGGATAATGTCCCTCGCCCATACAGACATTCTTTGGAGTTCTAAAGATACGGAAGGAGTTGCTATCATTGATCGATGTGGGGAATACCCTAATGTCCCGTTGCTTGGAATTAGAGGGGGAGTAACCTACAGTCATTGTTTGGCTTTACAACAGTTTTTCGCACTCGGAGAGACGGTCCTCATGAGCTACTTCTTACAGATATTGTCTTTGACTATAAAGAGGACGTTGAAGAACATCGCTGAAGGTTTATACGAGCCTGGGGCATGGTGAACATGTCTGACCCTCAGGAGCTAGGACCAAAGAATTCTCTCCCTATGCAACCCTACCTCCAGTGAGTCCGATCTCGAGCTCAGAAGCTTGGGATGCCTTATGAAGCTGTGCGGCCAATGATTGTGGAGCATACTAATGAAGAAGGTGTTCCTTACACGGTCCTTTATCCCTACATGCCTACTGATCTGGGGGCATTGAAGAGATCCTGGATTCAACTAAAGGAGGAAAGGGATACTTACCGGGAGAAGTACCATGAGCAAGAGAGGAAGATCTTGAGGCTCACGAGGTAACTTGAGAATGAAAGGACGATCAACGACTACGTCAGCACAAATGGAAAGCGACCACGAGATTTCTGATTTTTGCTTATTGCTAGTTTAGATTTATTTTCAGTTTATTTCTTTTGTAACGCCTTAAAGGCATTATTAAACATTTTACAAGTTTGAATCTAATAAAGTTTGGTTATTTCTTGGTTTGCAAATTTAAATCTCGCAAAGTCTTTGAAATCATTTCATACGCATTCCATTATCATGCACCTCATTACAGGTATCATTACAGGTTTCTCATCTTCTTCATTGTTTATTTCAGCACATAATGTCTTCTAAAATACCTACCGATCAAGCCATCAAGGCTCTTCAAGCACATAATGCTCAATTCAAAGAAATGTTCTTGAACCTGGCTAAAGGGCAAGAAGATTTGAAGACTCTCATCCTGAAGGAGAAGAAGAAGAAGAAGAAGGTGGTCCTGCTGAACACGGGTCACAGATTTGGGAATAGGTTGCGACATGAAGCTGATCTATCACATTCATCTAAAGGAGGAGAGAATCAAGAGGAAGAAAAGGGTCCTAGCCCTGTGGTCTCTGATAATGACACTGATTTTGATGAAGAACAGTATCCTCCTGCCGAGGATAGGTACAAGCAACTCGAAGACCGTCTGAGCGCAATGGAGATTCAGAAGATCCCTGGGTTGGACTTCAGAGATCTGGGGCTAGCCTCTGGGGTTCGCAAACCAGCATTTCAAAACAGTCCGGTTCCGACCATCGTATCACACCTAGGATAGTATCTTGAATAAAAATGAGAGGGCAAATTTTGGGGTACAACATAGTGTCAAGAGCAGGTTGGTTCAGATGTTGCATGATTATGTGGAATTATTTGCTTGGTCTTATGAAGATATGCCTAGGTTGGATACTGACATCGTAGTTCATCGTCTGCCGACAAGAGAATATTGTCCTCCTGTCAAACAAAAGGTTTGTCGCATGGGGCCTGATATGTCTGAAAAGATCAAAGTTGAGGTGATGAAACAATTTGATGCTGGATTCCTAGCTGTGACATCATATCCCCAATGGGTTGCTAATATGGTGCCAGTGCCAAAGAAGGATAGAAAAGTTCGCATGTGCGTAGACTATAGGGATTTGAATAGGGAAACCCCCAAGGATGATTTCCCTCTACCACACATTGACGTCTTGGTTGACAATACTGCTCAGCATAAAGTCTTCTCATTCATGGATGGTTTCTCTGGCTATAATTAAATAAGGATGGCTCCTGAGGATATGGAGAAGACTACTTTCGTTACACAATGGGGCACCTTTTGTTACAAGGTCATATCGTTCGGATTAAAGAATGCAGGGGCAACATATCAAAGAGCTATGGTGGCTTTGTTTCATGACATGATACATCATGAAATAGAGGTATATGTGGACGATATGATTTCCAGATCACAAACTGAAGAGGAACATCTGGATCACCTGTACAAACTATTCGAAAGGCTGAAAAAGTATAAACTGAGGTTAAACCCTAACAAGTGCATGTTTGGAGTATGATCTGGAAAGCTTCTAGGTTTTGTTGTCAACAATAAAGGCATTGAAGTTGATCCTACCAATGTAAAGGCCATCCAAGAAATGTCAGTCCCTCATTCTGAAAAGGAAGTTAGAGGTTTCTTGGGTCATCTCAATTACATTGCCCGCTTCATATCACACTTAACTGCTACTTGTGAGCCAATCTTCAAACTCTTGAAGAAAGATCAGGTAGTCAAATGGAATGATGAATGCCAAGATGCTTTCGACAAAATTAAAGAGTATCTACAAGAACCTTCTATTCTCATGCCTCCAGTTGAAGGAAGACCCTTGATCATGTACTTGACAGTACTAGAGAATTCTATGGGGTGTGTTTTGGGCCAATATGACGAGTCTGGCCGAAAAGAGCATGTTATTTATTACCTGAGCAAAAAGTTTACTGATTGTGAAACCAGATATTCACTACTCGAGAAAACTTGCTGCGCTCTAGCATGGGCTGCTCGCCGGCTAAGATAATATATGTTGACTCATACCACTCTGTTGATTTCTAAAATGGACCCAATCAAGTACACTTTCGAGAAACCAACCCTTTCCGGACCACTACAAGAAAATTAGTGTTTAACGACACAAAAATTGCGACAGTTATGTGATAACTGTCGTAATTGACATATAGAGACAGTGTTTACGACAGTTGACACCAACCGTCCCTAATATTTATTTTGCGATGGTATAATTAACCATCATAATATTATTATTATGACGGTAAAACAACCGTCGGCCCCATTTAACACTTTTAACATTGATTTTTCACCAACAACTAGTCACGACGGTAAAATTAACCGTCATAAAAGGCATATCACGACGGTAAAGCACCCGTCGCACCCTTAAACCTTTCACGACGGTAAAATTATCCGTCCTAAAATTCATTTCACGATGGTAAAACAACCGTCGCACCCAAAACCTTTAAAAATTCTCATGGGCACGACGGTAAAACACCTGTCGCCGTAAAAAAGTTAAAAAGCTCTTAAAATACATAAAACATCAATTCACTTTCTACTCCCGTGTTCACTTTTTCTACTCACGAAGAAAATACAAGAATTCTCGACCTAAGGTTCGTGTGGGTCTTCCAAAGAAGAACCCTAAAGTTTTGAAACCCGCTTTCACCATTCCTTCCAAACTGTTACAATCCCTTGTAGAATACCCTAAATGGGATGAAAAAGGCAGCGTCACACAAAACTACAATTCCTTCGGCGTCGTCAATGACCCTAACTCCCTCACCGATTCTCTTCGAGCTCCTCCTTCTGTCTCCGATGACCCCAACGATTTCGGCAGTGATCTCGAAGAAGACGGTATTTTCGTGTATTTTAGTATCAGAAATTGTTTATATTTTTTTGAAATGCATGTAAATTTTATGAATTTGTGGTGTAGATATGAATTTTATGAATTTATGTGTTTGCTACTCCATTTCTGAAACTCACAGGACAACCTCATGAGGTGGCGGAATCGAGTGGCATCGTAGCTATATGGCTTATACCTTTGCATTTCAGTTTTGCGTTTCAGTTTCCTCTTCAGAGGTTTCTACAGTGCCAGCTGAAAACAGGTGTGATTGCATGGGTTTCTCTTTTGGGTTTAGTGGTGAATGTTGTATTGAGTTGGTTGTTGGTTTATGTTTGGGATTTTGGGCTTATTGGTGCTGCAATAGCTTTGGATGTTTCATGGTGGGTATTGGTAATTGGGATGTTTGGGTACATAGTTTGTGGGGGTTGTCCTTTGACTTGGAATGGTTTTTCAATGGAAGCATTTTCTGGCCTTTGGGAATTCTTCAAACTGTCATTAGCTTCAGGGGTGATGCTTTGTTTAGAGAATTGGTATTACAGGATACTACTGCTTATGACAGGTCAGTTGGAAAATGCAACAGTTGCTGTTGATGCATTGTCTGTATGGTAAGTTATTAGTGAGTAACAAGTATTTGAGATTTACAAGTTTTATATTTATTAGTTATTACAGTATTGGAATTGGTTTTGCAGTATGACTATCAATGAATTGGAATTGATTCCATTTGCCTTCTTTGCCGGTACCGGGTATGCTATTTTTACAATATCATTTGCATCGAAATTGAAGTAAAATTATAGAACAAAATTGATTCTTCATTTCACCTCTCGTATGAGAAGAAAATGGAGAAAACACTAAATTTTTTCTACCATTATCCTTTTTAAATATTTCATAAATTATTAATATTTAACACTTTTCAACTGTACGTATATATCTCTTTAATCGAAAAACATTCACTTTATATTAAAATTAATAATTTTTTAGTTTGAAAAAAAAACATTTAAGATTGATATTTTCTTAGAGTAACAACAATACTGAAGCATAGTGGATTATCCATATGTGATTGGTTGATGGCGTGTAAGGTATTCTACTAGCGAAGAGTGAAAAATTAAATGTTTAACATAATTTATTCTAGTGAAATTTATCAAATGATGACACAAATTATATTATAGGGTGCGAGTGGCGAACGAACTTGGAGCAGGAAAATGGAAGTCAGCAAAATTCGCAATGCAAGTATCACTCGTACAATCAACAGTGATTGGATTAATCTTTTGTATTCTTATAGTGATATTCAAAAGAGAGTTTGCATATATTTTCACCTCGAGCACTCATGTTCTTCAAACTGTTAATGATATGTCAATTCTCTTGGGAGTCAGCATTGTTCTCAATAGTGTTCAACCTGTTCTATCAGGTAAAAAAGACCGATCAACTTCATTCAAAAAGTAATTATGGTTAATGCTTAATTATAAAAATGCATGCATTCTTGTAGTTGTAGCTGTTGGTTCGGGATGGAAAGTATTTGTGGCATACGTAAATATTGGATGCTACTATCTAATCGGCACTTGGAATTTTATAAAAGTGCACTTCCTCAACCTTTGACTTCGATTCAGCGTCTTTATATTAGTCGGCTAGTTGAGAAATATGGAGCTGATTTTCAGGTTTGATCTGTTGTCATGTTAATTTCAATTGAAGATATATTAACATTGTAAAGTGAAAATGTTGCTGTTAGAAGGCTGTTTAATGTTTTGTTATTATTATGGCAGAGAATGATGATGGATATAAAGCTAAATCATATGCAGCATTTTGTTGCAACTTTAGAGAAATTGTGTATGAGCTATTACATTTACAAGAACAAGAATCCTCTTATTGTTGGAAGATGAAGTACTTTGCATATGAACAAGTGTAGTGCTGTCGAAGATTACAAACTTCCGGTTGTGAGTTGTGATGGTTGATCCATGAATGGGCAAAATGTTGTTACAATGAAGATTTTGGTTGTTTTGACACTTTGGATGTTGCTCAGGTAATATTGTTATAAAATTTTGTTGATGCTTTTTAATTTTGTATGGATTTTTGTTCGGGAAGATTAAGCATTATGGTCTTCTTGCCTGTTGCCAAAACAACGCTTTAGTATATGAAAGTAATTTTGGATGGAATGGGTTTAAAACTGTGTAGGTAGTTTGTTTTTGGGCTATGTATCACTTTTGTTGGGGAACATGAATCAATTCTGGTTAAAGTAGCCAGCTTTTGCCAAAAACAGTTAAATAAGATGGCAGTAATTTTGAATGGAATGTGTTTGGAACTGTTAAGGTAATTTATGATCATATACATGTTTGGCTAAACACATTTTGCTGTCCTTTAACTTAGATGCTTTTCATGTTTGGCTAAATACATTTTGCTGTCCTTTAACTTAGATGCTTGTTATAAGTTAATTTCTAAGTTTGTTTTGGTAACAAATCAGTCTTATGTGCACATCGTTAGCCTTTTAACCATAATATATGTCTTTTAAAGATTTGATGTGGCACGTATGTTCCGTTTTTAACGTATTCTTCGTGGATAATTTTATATTATGAAGTTAGTGTTCACTTATGGAATGAAAGAGTAATGAGAAATTTGATCATTTATGAAAGAGAAATGAGAAATTTGAGAAAATTAGAAAAATTGAAATTAATTTAAGGTTAAAGTATCTATAAATAATTTAAATTTTTTACATAGTTGAGTTATGAAATTAATTTGTTTACTTTTTCTGCTATGTTGCAGGATCAGAGGCAATGTTTGCAGGGTTAGGCCATTTTTCTAAGAAATCAATCAAGGTATTGTAATGCATATAACTTGATATGCAATTCTTGTATATTTGATTGTAATTGAAAATTATTAGTAACAAACAACTTGTGCATCATGCTTGGGTCTGTTGTTTGTAGATTACATTTATTTGCTTGATATATCCGCTTCTTGTGATATGTTATGCGGGCCAGGCTGCATTTATCTCAAAATTTGGAGACTGGTAATTTTAATCATCTTAGTCGATCTGTGCCAAGTAAGTTCATCAAGACCAATATACTTTGAGTACTCCTATGGTATACACAAGATATACCATGTATTATATTCATTTAACAGGCTAATAGTAAAAACTTCCTCTTATAATTATTGCATTTACCCATGCGGTTTCATTCAATCGTGGAGTGTTTGTGAAGATTACTGTTGAATGCTTCCAACTTTGAGATTATTACTGAAATTATTGTGGTTTGTGGGGTTGGAAAGCATAGAAGTGAAAAAGGGGAATCATCAATTAAAGCATTGGGTCAGAAGATGTTGATGGAGATGAAAAGTCCACTCAGGATTGATAAAAGGAAGATGGATGCTTTGTTGGTAAAGGTAAAGCTGTTAAAATCTGGTTATGTGAATTGAGGAAGCCATGATTTTGCTTCTATATATGATGATAGTGATAAACTTGACTGTATATGTTTGTGTTGCCAATAAATATCTATATTCCTCAAGCCCAATTCATATATCATCTGTTCATGAAGGTTTTTGCAATCATTTTCTAATTATGTATGTCAACAGCTTACCCTACTTTAGTTCCTTGCTATAGATAAGAGTTGTATATTTGCTTGATTTTTTTATTTTACTATCAACATAGTAATTTCTATGCCATTTCTGAGTACCAATAAATCCAATGTCATATGTGAACTCATTACACTTCCAATTTTTAATAATAGGCGACAATCAAATAATCAGTTGTCAAGAACATGATGAAAGCCCTATACTTTCAGTTCACCGTCGGAGTTCTACCATTATATTTGGTTACATTCACAGGTACTGCCAGTTCATCAGTCATCGTATACATTTGTTCTGAGCTTCATCAACATGTTTTCGATGTTACAAACCTGTTACAAACATGTTATGTTACAAACCAATTCCTTTGTATTTACTTTTACACATAATACGTAGATATATAACTGGTTTGCTCTATGTTTGAAGTCATTTTGTTTGTAGATGTTGTTTGAAGTAATTTTGTTTGCAAAAAAGCTAACTTTTCTATGTTCGAAATCATTCATGTCTTGTATCCTAAAATATTTTTGTTTTATTCATAAGGTATATTGTTTGTTTTAGCGGAAGTTGTCAAACAACATCTATGTCGATCGTTTCCAGATCGACATCTTCTTCTGCAGAAAGTGAACAAATAAAGGAAATGCAAGAAGAAATTAATGCACTTAAAGAAAAGAATTCAAAAATTGATGAATTAACACAGGCAATCATATTCTTAACGCAAAGGGACAAGGCGAGGACAAAGGAAATTGAACTCTTAATGCAAATGCATAATTTTAGTGGAAGACAGGTATATTATTTTGACGCATTTAAAGTTAAATTTTATGAGTATTATTTTAAAGATTATTATTTTAATACCTTTTTTTAGGGATTGGAATCACCCGCTGATGGTAGACGTTCATCTGAGTCTAGCTACCGTATTGGAGATAATGGAACTTCAGGGGGGACAAATTAGACTTTGCTATGATCGAGATAATTAGATTGTGAACTTTCTCATGTATTTTTGGCATAATGATACTTATTATTATAAGATTAGGAATTGATATATTTTGGGTTTTTTGTACTACTTGACATGATTATGGAACTCGCATTTTACATGATTATGGAACACACATTTTTTTGGATATTATAATGCTTATTTGATGTTAAATATTTTTTATTGAAATTATTTTTACTATATTACAAAGTGATAGAAAATAAAACAAAAAATAATACTATAAATAAATATATTAAAGAAAAAAATAACACAAAAAGAAACTATATTTAAAATTTTTTACATAGATAATAATTTAAATAAAAAATATATATAATAGAAAAATAAAAAAAATCAAGACATAAACAAAAGTCATGGCGACAGTACCGAACTGTCGTAATCAACAATTAAAAATAATCAACAAAAGTCATGACGGTATCGAACCGTCGCCATAAACAATTTAATCAATTTCAAAAGATATTCACGACAGTATCGAACCGTCGCCATCAATAATTAAAAGAAACTCAAAAGATAGTCACGACGGTATCAAACAGTCACCAATACTTGATTATGTCAGCTCCAAACCCGTCGTAAACTTGAACGACAGTTTTTGTAACCGTCGCGAAATAGGTTGGGGACACACACTTCTGCGACGGTAAAGCAACCGTCGTGGAAAGCAAATTGCGACGGTTTTAACCGTTGTAATCTACAAAAATACCTGTCGCAATCTGCCAATTTTCTTTAGCCAGGTGGCAAATGATCTTGACTGAGTACGAAATTCAATACACTACACAAAAGGCCATCAAAGGAAGCGTACTAGCAGATCATTTGGCCCATCAAGCTGTGGATGATTATTAGTCAATGAACTTCGACTTCCCTGATGAGAATATCACGCTGGTAACCGATTGCGTGAAACCTGGACCGTATGACGGACCTGAACAAGGATCTCGATAGAATATGGTTTTCAATGGGGCTTCCAATTCCCTAGGTAACAAAATTGGTGTTGTGATCATTTCTCCTGAAGGTTGCCATACTCCATTCACTACCAGACTATGCTTCGATTGCACAAACAACATGGCCGAATACGAAGCGTGTATCTTGGGTCTGAAAGTTGCTATTGACTTAAGGATCAAGAATTTGAATGTGTTTGGGGATTCTGCTCTAGTGGCCAGCCACGTAAAAGGAGATTGGGACACTAAACACCTTAATCTCATCCCTTACAAGGAACTTGTGCTATCCCTGATTCCCTACTTCGAAGAAATTACCCTTGAGCACTTCCCTAGGGAAGATAATCAGTTGACTGACGCTTTGGCAACCATGTCTTCAATGTTCAAGGTCAGATGGGACAACGAATCCCCTATGATAACAATTGAAAGATTCGATGAACCCGCACATTGCTGTGAACTTGACACTGACGCAGAAAAGCCATGGTACCATGAGGTGATGAGGTATCTCGAAGCGCAAGAGTATCCAGAGGGAACATCCATCAATGACAAAAAATTCTTACGAAGATTTGCAGCCAAATTTTTCCTAAGTAACGAAATATTATACAAGCGCAACCACGACTCCACTCTACTCCGATGTGTGGACAAGAAAGAGGCAGAGGAAATCATGGAAGACATGCACGATGGTCTCTTTGGTACTCACTCAAGTTCATGTACGATGGCTAAGAAAATTTTAAGAGCTGGCTAGTATTGGTCAATGATGGAGGTTGATTGCCATCAACACTCTAGGACTTGTCACAAATGCCAAATCTATGCTGACAAGGTCCATGTGCCTCTTATCCCTCTGAATGTCATGACCACTCCGTGGACATTTGCAATGTGGGGCATTGATATAATTGGAGAAATCAAGCCAACCGCTTCCAATGGACATTGTTTCATGCTTGTCGCTATCGAATATTTCACCAAGTGGGTCGAAGCCGCTTCTTTTGCCTCAGTCACAAAGAATGTGGTAGCCAGATTCATCAGACACAACCTCATTTTCCGCTATGGAATCCCCAAAAGGATTATCACTGACAATTGGACTAACCTCAACAATGCTATGATTACTGAGCTTTGCACTCAGTTTAAGATCAAGCATCACAATTCTTCTCCATATAGACCGAAAATGAATGGCACAGTCGAAGCAGCCAACAAAAATATCAAAAAGATTATGCAGAAGATGGTAGTAACCTATAAGGATTGGCATGAGATGTTATCGTTTGCTCTACATGGCTACCGCAGTTCAGCTAGAACATCAACTGGGGCAACTCCCTTTTCTCTAGTCTATGGCATGGAAGCTGTTTTTCCAGTGGAGGTTCAGATTCCCTCACTGAGGATTACGAATGAAGCAGGCTTAAGCGAAGACGAGTGGATTCAAACGAGATTGGATCAGCTGAATTTGATCGACGAAAAACAATTGGCTGTTGTTTGTCATGGTCAGATGTACCAAAAACGTATGATCAAGGCTTTCAACAAAAAAATCAATCCTCGAGTATATCAAGCTGGTGACTTGGTGATAAAACGAATCATTCTGCCACAAGGCAACCCCAGAGGCAAATGAACTCCCACTTATGAAGGACCATTTGTTGTCAAGAGAGTGTTCTCTGGCGGTGCCATGATGCTGGCTACCATGGATGGTGAAGACTTCCCACATCTTATCAACGCGGACATAGTTAAAAAATACTACGCATAAGAGACCCGCTAGGTTGACACACCTAGGCAAAATAAGGGCATCCCGACAAACCAAAAGGTTTGGGAAAAAATTAGGGATATATGCAAAAGATTGTACACCTGACAAGTTCAAAACCCGAAAGGGCTACTTGGGCAAAAAATGGTATCCTGGTGGACTGAAAACCCGAAAGGGCGGTCCAGGCAAAAGTTAAGGATTAAAAGCGTATGACTATGTCCCGTGGATTCACCACAATCAACTTTATCACCAAGGTCCGAGTTCAAACGGTTCAAGATCAATCCAATCAACTTCTGTCAATGGCAAGGGGCATTCGAAGACATTGGGGCAATAGTAGAGTTGGAAGGCGATAAGATCATTTCACATGGCTATTTGTTTTTATTTTCAATTTTGTCTTCCTTTTCGATGATTTCCTCTTACTAGGATCTCTGTCTCTTTGTACAAAAATGCCTATTAACGAGCAAAATACCAATACAAATATACTTTGAAGTGTAAACTTCCTGTCTTTCTTTTGAATGCAAATTTGTCCAATAACTAAAATTGAATAAACATATGCATATGAACATAATTAAAACTGTTTGGCACGTATGACCTAAGTAGTAACAAGCACCTCTTTAGTGAATATGGAATTCCCCCACATAGTTATTTCATTAACATCCTCCTCAACAAAGTTACTCACAAAGTCTCTTTGCATAGGATAATCTCCAACCAGAGTTTCAATCTTTTTGCAGCTCTTCCCCAGCTAAGTCGAGTATTACAAGTAGAGGCCTTGTGGATCTCTTCTTAAAAGAACTCGCCACTTCAGTAGTTTATCGACAAGGTTTATTTCCCCAAAAAATAGCGGATAGCATAACTCCCCAACTAAGTACAAACTTCCCCAACTGAGTATACCTCCCCAAGCTGAGTCTGTCCTCCCCGACTGAGTCTACACTCTCCAGTTCGAGTTTGCCTTTTAGACTATTACAAATCATAGGGCCACAACCCCTAATCCCTAGTAAAGTCGTCAATAAATCCTTTACTATCTCCAAAAGATACTATGAAGCCTGGACCCAACCATATATTAGTACAACTTTCCAAACACTAGGAAGCCTGGACCTGACCAGATAATGGTGTAACTCTTCAATTACTGAAACCTGGACCTGACCAGAAAACAGTTTGAGTTTCTAAAACCCGGACCTGACCAGATAACAGTTAATCTCAATTTTAAGTTACTAAAGCCTGGACCCAACCAAATATTAGTTTGACTTTATCAATTGCTAAAACCTGGACCCGACCAGATAACAGTTTGAGTTTCTGAAACCTGGACCCGACCAGATACCAGTTAACCTCAAGTTCAAAATTGCTGAAGCCTGGACCCGACCAGATAACAGTTTAATTCCTACAAAAATTACTAGCAAAACTTCTTTTCCCCAGTAGAGTTTGCCTCTGCCCCAAACAAGTTATTGTGAAGTCTGGATCCGACCAGATAGCAATTGCCTTCAAAAATTCATTGTGAAACTTGGAACCCAACCAGATAATAATTAAATTCCCAAATAGTTTATTGTGAAACCTGGACCCGAGCAGATAACAATGAATCTCATCAACCTCCGAAATCTGCAAAGCTTGGACCCGACCATATATCAGTTTTCCAGCAAGTTATTGTGAAACCTGGAGCCCGACCAGATAATAATCAATTGTGATCCCTAGAGAGACACTATGAAGCCTGGACCTGACCAGATAATAGTACGACTTTCCAAAAACCATGAAACATGGACCCGACCAGATAGTAGTTACCACTTCAAAGTTACTACAAAGCCTGGATCCAACCAGATAACAGTTAACTTCCTTATCCCCAATGAGTTGTTGTAAAGCCTGGACCCGACCAGATGACAATTTAATTTCAAGAAATTTTTTGCAAAGCATGGAATCCGACCAGATAACAGTTAATTTATATCTTCCCCAGAAAGTTATCGTTAAGCTTGGATCCGACCAGATAGCAGTAGACTTCCTCATTCTCAACAAGTTGTGAAGCCTGGATCCGACCAGATAACAGCTGATGTTCAAGAGATATTCCCCAGCGGAAGCATCCTTTCAACAAAGTTTGAAGATATGTATATTCTTCATCCCCAACAGCAATCCGGGAGTCAACTTCCCAAAACTCCTCAGCAACAGTCAGGGATTTATTTTCCCGGATAAAAAGCATACATCTCACATTCATACATCGTAGCATATACATACAAATGCATGTAGCATAGTACCACCTCTAGTGAACATCCTGCATACATCTGCATTATACTAACTCTTTTTCTCACAGGTAAAATATCAAGTTTTAGTATGAATCAACAAGAGATTTGTGCTGATATTTCTTCCAATGTTTACCACCATTCCTCCAAATGGCATCTATAAGCCCATTCACAACTCATCTTCGAGTGCAAATTTCTGGGCACTCTAGTGTTCAATCATCTTCCACCTCCAAGTCACGAATGGCGGATTCGCCAATCTAACTCTTCAGGTTTAAGAATATTGAACCGGGGCAGTTGTTGTACCCCAAAATTTACCCTCTCATTTATCAAGTATTTTCTTACAAGATCTCCTTTGATTCAAGATTGCATTAGGGTTGATCAGCTCAAGACACCTCCTTAAGCACTGATGACTGAAAATTAGGGTCTGAGATTGCACAAGGATAATTGAAATTTTAATGCCTCATATGACCTTCATGGATCATTTTGGACTCTCAAGTTTGCTCATGTCAAGTTTCAAGTCTTGGATCACATTTTTGCTCAGTCAATTGATCAGTTGACCTAAAAATTAGCTGTATTGGGGAAAAAGTCA